>RJWM01032287.1:0-21601 GCA_004363535.1 Dasyprocta punctata | reverse complement strand
TATAATGATAAAGGGGTTAATTCAGCAAAAGGAAATAGCCATTCTAAAGCAGGATCAGATCTCAAACATAATAGATACCTCGGTGATAGACAATAGTTAAATAAATACTGAGAATTGCAATGCTGTTTATTATGGATATAAAACTTAAACTTCCTGTAATTTTCAAGTTTACAAAGCATTCACAAGGAGAATAGTTAGAGATTTTAAAAAATAAGAATAAGGAACTCTGGTTTTTGAGAAAAATAATTTTTAATAACTCCTTAATGAATCATCCTTGCACATATCAACTGCTTTAGTGGGGAAAAATTCCCAATTCCAGAACATCTATGCTATCTGTTCCCCATATCCATGGTAAAAAGCCTCAAATAGTTACAAATAGGCAGTGAAATATTACATCTGTAATTTGTTTTACTAGAGACTGTTGGGAATCATAAAAATGAAGAAACAAATTTTATTTCTAAAAATTTAAATGCAATATAAAAACTCCTATATGAATATTTAACATAATTTAAAACTAAAAGCCCTAAATTGCAGAATATGATTCAGTAATAAAGTCATATGATGGGCAACATGTGATTGTTGAGTGGGAATGTGCCAATGCTGGCTGAAACAGCTGGCTTTAGTCTTCCATGGACATCACTGTTCATAGATTATTATTCATGAAAGCAAAAAGAGTAAAATAAAACCTCGATAAGCATCAAATTATGAATGGATCAGTATCCCTAAAATTAAACATTATTTAACCATGGAATGTTATGGAATTCAGAGACTGACCACAAAAGGAAGAGATTCTGAAAATATTCTTTGAGAATGGTCAACACAAAATGGTATATATGAAATGTTTCTATTTGGTTTCCAGAATAAGTAAATATATAAAGCTAGAGTATATAATCAGTTTGTGAGGAACTGAAGAGAAAAGATTAAGAGGAGTGACCACTACTAGGAGTGATTCTTTCATGGAGGATATTTTCACATTGAAAAATGTTCTGGAAATAGATAGTGGTAGTTGCCCCAAGCTTTTGATTGTATTAAAACTAATAGTTGGTTTCTTCAGTAGTGTGAAATTTGTTTTAAAGTACATAAACTAGGTCTCAAACATTTTATCAAATGTAGTACTAGTCCATTAGAGTGATCAGCAAGATGTTTTAAAACTAAAAACAATTAAAAATTTAAAAAGAGATGGAAATGATTAGCAGGTAAATCATTTCATGAAATTCTGGTTTAACTGGACATGGATGATACAGATTACAGTTCAAAGAATAAAATGTATTCATTGTCATATTTTCACTGTCAGTTTTATTTGCACTTTTTATTAAGACATAGATTGTGTGGTGACAAAAGTAGTGAATTAAAGTTCAATATTTAATAAAAAAAATTCATGTTTACACAAGGGAAAAACAGACATAAATATACTTAATTTCATGTTTTCTTATCAGGAAATCCTGAAGGAACTAGCATGGGACAATTTAATTCCCAAATTGCACTATATATATATATATATATATATATATATATATATATATATATAATGATATGCTGCATACCTGGCAGTTAGATAACAAAGAGCCACTCATGTTAGGTAAGTTCTGAGTTTCCAAGTTTTAAAATCTGAGTATGAAAATTACCTTTACAAAAAAAAAAGGATTTACAAGTGAATTTATAGCAGTTTAGTTGAATAAATTTAAAATCCAAAGATTCAAAGCATATTTTCTAAGCAAAACTGAAGTTTTTTGAATTTATTAGCCACAAAGCAACATTTTATTTGTATTTCACACTATCTTCATAGGCAAGACTTTTTTCATTTTATAATTATCTAAGTATTATAACAATTCAATGGCTTATTGTTTCTTTTGGTAAATAAATTTTTAAAAAGTTGAAATACCACATTAGAAATAACAGTATATTCAATTTCATTTCCATATGAATCACATACCATAATTATCTAAGGCAAAATGAGCAAATATATAAATAATAGATACTCAAATATTGAGCTTTGATATTGCTAATTTTTTATGTCATTGTAGACATTTATATACGAAAGCTTATGAAAACCTGCACATCTACATAATGAAGTAAAGGTTCTATGTTCAGGAACTAGTTATTGTGCTGCAGTTTTGAAATCAAAAGTCATTAAACATCTGCTGTATTATGATGTACTACACCCGGGGCTATATTACAGTACATACATTTCTATTTTAGAATTTGTCTTTGAAAGGTCATAATTTGGTTGGACTACTCCCGTGGAGTAAAACATTGAAGCAAACAACAATGAACTTTCAGAAAAACACTTATTTCATATATTATCATATCAACCACAAAGAGTAGAAGATAACTTTATTTTTATTACTCAGTGATATGCTTGTTATTTCTAGAACCAAGGCAATGTTATTTTAAAAACAACTTGATAATTTTGAGAAGCTTATTTCTAATTGTTTTGGGTCTATGACCATGATTATGCTATATACTTAGTTCTGTCTCTTGCACCCAAGTCTTCGTAAGACTAACGTTTATGACATATTATTTTGAGAATGCAGAGGAATTTCAGTACATTGAAAATACACTTCCTGAGGTAAGGGAAGGGAAGGTCCAGAGAAAGTAAAGAGTATACATGGAGTAACAAAAACCCTGGATAGCATCTAGATTTCAATCAGAGTTTCTCAATGGCTTTCTCAGATTTTTCTATTATTATTGTCAATAGACCCAATGCTTTTAAGAGTGACAAAGCAACACAGTATTTTTCTCCAGTGGAAAACTATTACGTATATATAAAGTGATTTGTCTTGCAGATAATTTGCGGTTGTACAAAAGAGTTAAACATGTCTTTCTATCTTTTCAATTTTGTTTACTTGATCAGAAAGAAAAAAAAAATGGGACCCGGAAATTGTTCCTCGAATGAATTCATTTTATCGGGAATCACTAATAACAATGATATCAAAGTGACTCTTTTTGCCACATTTCTACTTATTTACCTCATTAGTCTTCTAGCAAATTTTGGCATGATCATTTTAATTAGAAGTGATTCCCAGCTCCAGACACCAATGTACTTTTTCCTCAGTCACCTGTCTTTCTGTGACCTCTGCTATTCCACTGCAATTGGACCCAAGATGCTGGTGGACCTCTTAGCTCAGAGGAGATCCATTTCCACGGCTGGATGTGCTCTGCAGTTCTTCATCTTATGTATGTTTGTAGATTCTGAGTGCATGCTGCTGGCAGTGATGGCCTTCGACTGGTACAAGGCTATCAGCAGCCCCTTGCGGTACACAGCCCACATGTCTGACAGGCTGTGCTCCCTGCTTGTGGCTGGGGTTTACATGGTCGGATTGGCAGATGCTTTTATAAACACAACATTGGCATTCCGCTTGTGTTTCTGTGGGTCCAAAGAGATTAATCATTTCTTCTGTGATGTCCCTCCTCTCCTTCTGATATCTTGCTCGGATACACAGGTCAATGAGTTAGTGATATTTGTCATTTTTGGTTTCATCGAGCACCATTTCAGGAGTACTGGTCTCCTATTGCTACATCATCTTATCCATCTTAAAGATCCACTCTGCAGAGGTCAGATTCAAGGCTTTCTCCACCTGTGCCTCCCACCTCACTGCAGTCGCCATCTCCCAGGGAATCATTCTCTTCATGTACTTCCGCCCCAGTTCTGCGTACTCCCTAGATCAGGACAAAATGACCTCGCTGTTTTACACCTTGGTGATTCCCATGCTGAACCCTCTGATTTACAGTCTATGGAACAAAGATGTAAAAGAGGCCTTTGAAAAGGTAAAAAAACAAAAGTGGGTTTAAAACATTTTCTTTTTCCATATATACGAATTTATTCATGACTATTCTTGTTTCTATGAAGGTTTATTGAATAATAGTGAAGAAATAAATTGTGTTGCATATTTTAATTGACTGAAGTAAAAATGTACTCAAGTGTACTAAAAATTGTTTCAAATGTTTATTTGCCTTTATTGTTTGTCTTAAATTATTGGTAATATTCTTTCAGTATAGAAATGTTGCTACCCTTTTCAATTGTGCTATCCTTTTATTTCTTCATTTCATGGTTTCATTTCATTTATAGTGAGGTTAAGCAACACTTTACTAATTGTTTTTAAACACATTTGTATACATTTTATTTCCAGCTAATCTAGCTTACTCATTAGCAAATGGTATATTGTAGTGCACATATGAACATTAATTGAGAATTGATATAAATCACATAACTTAAAGACACTCAGGAAATAGACTGTCAACAAAATTCCATAGCAGCAAGTCTAAATTCACAGTGCAACATAAAGCCTTCACTGGATAGAATATTCAATCTCAGAGAGGAACAGTGCTTCCTTGAGAGTCTGAAGGAGTCTACACCCAGGTTTTGATATTTGGAGCAATCTTGAGGTGAACGAAGTAGGTCTATGAAATTTGGGGACAAAAGTCCAGTCAGGTTGGAATATAAAGAATAATTTAACAGTCCCTAGTAGGGTACATGTATGAGTTGAAATTTTCAAACATTAGCTCATCTATTCCTTCCTCTTGGAAACTTTGCTTTTCCTCTCCCTCATTGCCAGCCCTGTTAAATATTCTATTATGGTTCACTAGAGGGAGGAAATTACCCAAATTACTCATTGCATAAAATGGAATATGTCCACTATGTCTCTTGGTGTTCATTTTTCCACAAGTTTTGTGTTGGTTAACCTAATGACTAATAACTGCATTCTGACTCAAAGCACACACCTAATGTGAATAATTGCTGTACATTATCTGCAAATCTCATTCAACATTTAGTGAGCACATAGCATTCAATTTGTAATTGCAATGTCATGATTCATAGATCATGAAATGTCACTTCAGGTGGTTCACACACAAGCTTCTTGAAGCTTCCTAGTGTGTACTATTTTGGTGTGCAATCATTTTTCTTATTTTCTTTTTACTCTGTCAAATTGTACCATGCACCAGCTTTATATATATTTTCTCTTGACACCAATATTAATAATGTTGAATTGTTTGATTAAAATAATTAAAACAGTATTCCCATATATGGTAATTTTTTGTCATTTCATATTTATTCACTTTGGTTGAAATTATATCATGCTTACACATGTGATTTTTAGATAAATTTATCAAATTTTAGAATTCTAAAGTTGAGTAGATAACTGAATTAATAAAGTTTCAAAGTATGATTCATCTAATAATTCTTCAGCAATTCAAGAGAGTAGCCACACAATTTTTTTTAAGGAATTCACTCATAGAACTCTAATCAAGAATTTGCTGAGAACATGTTTTTAAATTAAAATCACTATTATCTCTGAGACTCTAGATATCAATAGTCATATCTTTTCAGTGTGGTTCTAAATGGTGATATAAATTCTACAGAATATATAGGAAATAAAATATGTGACAATGTGTGATAATACATATTTAATAGAACAAAATATGAAGGATTTGTTAAGAATTTAAGTATGTCCCTCTAGTTATTTATAAAAACTTTTGTTGTGAAACATTTGAATGAGATGAAATATGCATGTATACATACTATTACAAATTTCTGACTTATGTTATACAGAGTTGTATATACATATTTCATATATTTTTAAATTATTCTCCTATAGTTATGTTGAAAAACTTGGTATGGTCCCCCATATGAAATGCCTCATTGGGCTGATGGGAGCCTTGGCAATCCTCATCCTGCTCAGAGGAACTAAGCAGCTGATGGGAGCATTGTGACTGTCCCCCTCACCCAGAGGTACTGGGCCAGCAAGAGTTGTGGCAGCCCTTTCCTCCACCCAGAGGACCTCAGTAGGCAAGGAGAGTGTGGGTGGGTGCTTTCCCCATGCAGAGGACTTCAATGGGTCAGCGGGAGCCTCAGAGACCACTCGCCCCACCCAGAGGACATTGGTGGGCCAGTAAGAGGATGAATGAGTCCTTTCTCCACATAAAGGAGACAGAATTTGTTGGTGAGAACACCCATGAGATATTTCCCCACCTTGAGGAACCTGGCTAGGCCTACAAGATCTCCAATGACACAGTAGGGCCCTAGTCAAGGCATGCACCATGGACAGGCTGATCTGGTGGCTTCGAAGTCACAGAAACAATATGAGCTAAGGGTTGGTTCACATCAATACTCCTAAACTACTCAGCCTAGGAGGAATCCAGGACTCAACCAACAGACCCCACAAAAGGTATTCATATGACTGACCTCTTCCCTACACTGGGAGGCCCAGAAACTGGGTGAATATCAGCCACACAGTAAGACCCTAAGACCCACATGGCAGGCAGATAAGACTAGCAGGATTGAAAAGACCAAAATATAAAACAAGAGTGAAAACAATAAAACAAAAAAAGCAAAATGCAATCTCAAAACCTCAGTCCATCTGGAAGAAGTACAGGAGACATAGACATAAAAGAATTTGGAAGGCACACAACTGAAATTTCTGAAAAGATAGCAAGTGAAGTAAAGTAATAAATCAACAAGACTATAGAGGATGCCTGATCAAAAATAATCTCTCAGGTGAAAAAAGGAAATGACAACCTTAAAGAAGGAATTGAATAACTAGAGAAGAGATGGATAAAAAAAGCACAGGAGCATGGGAAAATGATAGAAACTTTGAATGAATGATACAGGATAGAAATAGAATGCATGCAGCAGATTCAAAGAGATATGCAGGAAATTTAAAAACTCCAGAGTGCTAGCAAAACCAATTAAATGGAACTGAAGATAGACTTTCAGATGTTGAAAATAAGAATGCAACTAGCAATCACAAAAGGAAAGATACGTTAAAAATAACAAGTGACCATGAAATAATTCAACAGTTCCAAGATGATGCAAGGGAAAACAATATAAAACTGATAGGTGTCAATGAAAATGCAGGAGTCAATGTAAAAGTCATAAATTTTTTTTACAAAAATAATTGCAGAAAATCTTGATCATGGGAACATAATCTGGTATAAAGATGAGTGAGACATATAGAAGTTCAAACAGTCATATCCAAAATAAATCTACACCCAGACATATAATTATCAAAATACTAGAAATTCAGCACAAAAACAAAACATCAAAAGCTGTTAGAGAAAACAAACAGATCACCAATCAAGGAAAGCCCATTAGAATTCTCAACACAAACTCTCAAGTCAAGAAGGACTTGGAGTGAAGTATTTCAAGCCATGGAAGAAAAAAGTTGCAACCCAAATTCATGTGCTCTGCAAACCTATCTTTCAAAATCAATGGAGATATAAAATACTTCCATGACAAACAGCGACTGAAGAAATTCATTTTGACCAAACCAACCCTAGAAAGACTACTGAAAGATATTCTATATAGAGATAAAGAATGACCACAATTCTCAGAACAACAACAGAAGGAAACCACCAGACAGGACAAGCAATTAAACAAAGAGAAAAATTAGGGAACCAATAATAGGAAAATAGCATAGCAAAGGTAAGTCAATACATATCAGATATAACCATCAATGTAAATGACCTCAATTCATCAATTAATATAAACAGATTTGTGAAATGAATCAAGAAACAAGATCAAACAATATGCTGTATAGAAGAAGAACATTTAACTAGAAAAGAAACTCATAGACTAAAAAGGAAAGGAAATAAAACAATTATTACATACTACAGGAACCCAGAAAAAAGCAGTGATAACTTTGCAGAAATTCGAACTTCAAGCCAGAAATGATCAAAAGTGACAAGGAAGCTTACTGCATACTTGTTAGTGGAAAAATTCCAGAAGAAGAGATAACAATCATAAATATATGTGCACCAAATATGGGAGCACTGAACTATATAAAACAGATATCAATAGACAAGAAAAATCAAATATGCAATAACATAATTGTAATGGGGGAAATTAATATCCTATAGACACAAAGAGAAAGATCAACTAGACAAAGTCAGCAAAGAAATAATAGAACTGAAGCAAACCTTGGAACAAATGAACTTAGTAGATATTTACAGTGTTCTCTCTGCCACCAGTACACATGTAATTCTGAGATGCACATAGAACATCCTCTAAAACAGACCATATACTAGCCCAAAGAGCATGCTTAAGTTAATGCAAAGAAAGTGAAATTATCCCATGCATATTGCCTGAAAAAAGGGTACTCAAATTGGAAATTAATACAAAAGAAATTCCAAAAATTACGTAACCACACAAAAATTAAATAATGTGTTCTTGAATCACCAATGGGACACAGATGAAACTAAAGAAGAAATTAAAAAATATCTATGATTAAATGAAAATGCAGTCACAACATTATGGAACCTGTAGGATGAAATGAAAGCAGTCTTAAAAGGGAAATATATAGCAACGAATTCTCACATTAGGAAAACAGAACAAGCACAAATAAACAACCTAATGCTGCACCTCAAGCTTCTAGTAAAAGAAGAGCAAGCCAAGACCAAAGCTCACAGAAGGGAGGAAATTATAAAGATCAAAGCAGAAATTAACACAACTGAGACTAAGAAAACAAAACAAGGAATTAAAGAATCAAAGAATTGGTTTTCTGAAAGATTAATCAAAATTGATAAACCCCTAGCCAACTGTATTAAGAAAAGGAAATAAGAAATGCAAATTCAAGCAACGAGGAATGAAAAGGGTGAAATCATCACAGATCTTGTGGAAATTCAGAAGATCATCAAAGCTTACTTTGAAAATCTTGCATAGACTGTAAAACTCACAAGAAATGGACTGATTTCTAGAAATAAGAATAGCCAAAGCTGAGACAAGAAAATACAAAAAAAATTTGAATAACCCATTATCAGTTACTGTGATTGAAAACATAGTTTAAAACTTACCAACAAAAAAAAGCCTGGGTTGTGATGGATTCATGGCTGAATTCTACAAGAAATTTAGAGAAGATTTAATGCCACGTTCTTTGAACTCTTTAATGAAATTTAAAGGGAAGAAATTCTCCCTAACTCATTCCTGGAGGCAAGTATTACCCTGATATTGAAACCAGAGAAAGACCCAAGCCAAAAGACAAACTAGGTTAATCTCCCTAATGAACATAGATGCAAAAATTCTCAATAAAATACTAACAAACATGATGTAGCAAATCATTAAGAAGATTATACACTGTAGCCAAGTGAGATTCATCCCAGGAATTCAGAGATGTTTCAAGACACACAAATCAATATACATAATACACTTTATCAACAGTCAAAGATAAAAATTGCGTGATCATCTCAATAGATGTAGAAATACCTTTTGTTAAATTCTGATACTCATTCATAATAATTCTACAGAAAATCAAAAGAAATGGTCTTTCACTCTGTCTGATAAAAGCTTTCTATGATAAGCCAACAGCCAACATCATACTAATGGACAAAAACAGAAAGATTTCACTCTAAAATCAGGAACAAGACCAGGATGTCCACTATCTCCACTAGAATTCAATATAATTCTTGAAATATTATCCAGAGAAACTAGACAAGAGAGAGAAATAAAAGGAATAAGGATAGGAAAGGAAAAAGTTAAATCTTCATTATTTTCAGATGACATGGTTCTCTACATAGAATACCTTAAAATCTCTACTAAAAGACTACTATATTTAATAAGCAAAATTAGCAGCATAACTATATTCAAGGTCAACACTCCAAAATCAGAAGCATTCTTGTACAAAAACAGCAAAGTCAGTGAGAGAGAAACTATGGCAATAACACCTTTCATAATAGTATACCAAAAATTTAAATACTTAAGAATCAATCTAATAAAGGTTGTAAAAGACCTATATGTTGAAAATTACAGTATTCTAAAAAATGAGATTGAAGGGGATATCAGAAAATGGAAATATATCCCTTGCTCTTGAATGGGAAACACAAACATTGTGGAAATAGCCATATTCTCAAAACTGTTATAGAGATTTAATGCAATTCCAAATACCATTATCATATCTCACATATTCAGAGAAAGCATTACTAAAATCAATTTAGATACAGAAGAGATCTAGAATAGCAAAGGCAGTCCTAGGTAACAAAGGCAAGTCATAGAGTATCATAATCCCAGACTTGAAATTACACTACAAAGCTACTGTGATAATATCACATGTTACTGGTAAAAAGCAGACCTAAGCATCACTGGAACAGGTTAGAAGATACAGACACAACTACAAACACACTCAACCACCTTATCTTTGACAAAGGATCCAAACAGGTTCACTGGAAGAAACACAGCCTCTTCAATAAATGATGCTGGGAAAATTGGTTTTCCACATATGTTGAGGACTAAAACTAGACACATGTTTACCACAGTGCAGTAAATTAAAGTCAAAATGGATGAAAGATCTGAATATTAAAATCAAAACACTTCATGTACTGGAAGGCAAGTTAGGTAGACATCTTGAAGACATGGGGTAGGCAAAGTGTTCATGAACAAAACACAAACTTCATGGGAAGTACTTCAAGGAACCATCAACTGGTATCTCATCTTATTAAAAATGGTTTTGCACATTCAAAGAAATCAACAACAGAGTGAAAAGAAAGCTCAATTGTGGGAAAAATTTTAGCCAACTTTCCCTCAGACAAAAAGACTTCTTTCTAGAACATATAAAGTATTGAAAAAAAATCAGGCCTCCCAAATTCAAAGATTCAATTCATAGATTGACATCTGAGATGAATATTCAGTTCTTAGGGGAAGAAATACAGATGCCAAATAAATATATGAAACAATGTTCAGCATTACTGGTCATTCAAGAAATGCAAATTAACACAACACTGAGATTCCATCTCACCCAAGAAAGAAATACGGTCATCAAGAAATCAACAATAACAAATGCTGGCTGACCTACACGGAAAAGGGAAACCTTCTGCACTGTTGGTGGGAGTGTAGACTGGTACAACCACTGTGGAAATCTGTATGGAAATTTCTCAAAAAAATGGGATTAGATTCAATCCAGCTATTCCCTTTCTGAGTATTTCCACAGAAGAATTGAAAACATAATGCCACAGTGATATATGTGAACCCATGTTGGTAGCAACACAATTTGTAGTAACTAAATCTTGGAAAAAACACAAATGCCCATCAACTGTGGAATGCACTAATGTGATATAGTATTTTTATACATTGAAGTATTACTCATCTATAAAGAAGGATAAACTTGAGACTTTTATAGGTAAATGGATGCAACTAGAGATGACACTCAAATGAAATAAATCAAACTCATATGTGTAAATATCTTATTTTCTCCCTAGTGTAAAAAACTAAAGAGCATATAAGGTCCAAAATGTACAATAGATACTGTGAAAGTGAAGAGAAAAGAAACTGCTCAAAAGGAAAGAAAATCTGGGATATGGGAAAGGAGAAAAGAAATAATAGAAAAGATTTTATACATACACACATATATATGTGTATATATAAATATATACAAGATAGATAACTACACTACTAATCTCAGTTAGTTCATCAAAAAGAACAGTTTGAACTTTCATTGTTCAATTGTTTGATCATTTTTCCATGCCTATTTCTTGTATATGTATATTACTTTGAAATAACAATATATAGTATATTAACCAATGTTAATCTCTTATTATTTTGTTTTGAAATTCTTTATCATTATTTTTATTCTTTTTTGCTTTAAAAAGAAAAAGCTGACATGAATAATTGTACATTACTTAGAAAATAGATGAAATGAAGAATTTTACATCAAAAGAAGTAGAAATGAAAGCTCTCTTCCTATGTTTAAATACATAAATCAGACTTATTTTGTTTGGTTTAAATATCAGAATATAAAGAAAGCATGATTTTGATTAGGAAATATGATTGGATGATTTAAACACAGGAATCTGTGGGATATGTGAATGTTTATCATATCTTACATGTTGCATCCCATTGTAAACTGAGAACACATGCGAGGTGTGCACTGCACACAGCAGGACAGAGGGGGAGACTTCACCACTGGTGTCACCTGATATGCTTACAACTTCCATCCCACAGCAGTACAGAGGTCCATGAAACTTCTCTCTAACTCCTCTCAGCTACAATCTCCAAGGGGTCATCCAGGGTTAGGACTATTAAACTACTGGTTCTCATGCAGCCTTGCTACCTAAGAAACATCCCTGGAAAGCACAAGTCACTTCTTAAACCTTGGACTTAGAACTCTAAGCCATTTTGCTATGTGTCTTGCAGAGTACCAACCCAGAGGAGAGTCTTTAGATTGTGGGTTCATTTCAGCTAATAATAATAGGGTGCATTGCTTCTAGGGGAACACCGCAAAGCTGTTACAGCCGTGGGCTTCATAGTCTTCCAGAATGCCTAGGATATATATGAAGTTTAATGTTTGCTTCTTGATGATTTCCTCTGTCACAATTATCCTTACTGCTTAATAATACTTAGTTAAACATAAGTACAAAAAAAAGTTAAATTGTCCACACTTTGTTCACTACTTGTACCCATGTTTTTAGTATATACAAATCTTCCTAACCCTCTCTCCGATTATTTGTGAGTGGGTGCAGAACTGCCAACTCTCAGAGTTGACTTTGAATTTAGGAAGGCTCTTCTTGCCTGTTGTTCCCTTGTTCTTTTACACCTCTAATTCTCATGCCATTTAGAAAATTAATGTATCTTTCTTGGAGTCATGAACATATCTTTCAAAAGTGTTCACTGTAACATTATAATTGGTATTCCCCACATTATCGCTATTGTTTTTGACAACAAAATTAGACCCAAGTCTTCCACATTCTTTTCCAAATGAGATCAATGTCCTCAGACACAGCTGCAGAGCATGCAGAGTTCAGGCTTGCAGGTCACACCCTTTTCCATTCTGTACCTGGTAAAAGAATTGTCACCAGCACAAAGGAGCTGCAATGGGGGACCAGGGCCCACTTCGTAAAGAAATTTTTATTAATACATGTTTGTAATATGTAATATACATACACATCACCAGGTGTTGGTAGGCACACATGTTGCATCTTGATCTTTGCTACTTCCTTCTCCCCTTCTCTCCTTCCTACCCTCTCCCACCATATTCAGGTAAAATCACTACTTACATTTGTTGATCTTTCAAATTATTTTTTGTGCAGTCTGGATTTTGTTCATTAACTCTCTACCTAAGTCTATGTCTTCAAGATTTCTGTCTATTTTCTCTTCCAGTAAATTTAGTGTTTCTGTTTTCCTATTGAGATCTTCAATCCATATTGACTGTCATTTATTGCATGGTGATAGGCATGAGTCTAGTTTTAGTTTTTGGCACGTGGAAAGAAAGTTTTTTCCAGCACCATTTATTAAAGAGTCTCTCTTCCAGTGAACATGTTTGGCTCCTTTGTCATAGACAAGCTGGCTGAGTGTGTTTGGGGATGTGTCTGCATCCTCTCTTCTGTTCCATTGATCCTTAGGTGTCTCTCTCTGTCTCACTGTCTCTCTTTGTCTCTCTCTCTTTCTTTCTGTCTCTCTCTCTTTCTGTCTCTCTCTGTCTCTGTCTCTGTCTCTCTCTCTCTCTCTGCCAGTAATGTGCTGATTTTATCACAGTAGTTTTGTAGTATAACTTTAGATCTGGGATTGTGATACTCTCTGACTTGTCTTTGTTGCCCAGAATTGCTTTTGCTATGTAGATCTTTTCTGATTCCAAATGAATTTTAGGAATGTATTCTCTAGTTCTGTGAGGTATTCTCTAGTTCTGTGAGGTAAATATACTGATGCTATTTTGATTGACTTTGCATTAAATCTGTATAGCAGTTTTAGGAGTATGACCATTTTCACGATGTTGATTCTTCCTATCCAAGAGAAAGTGGCATCTTTCCATTTTCTGATATCCCTTTCAATCACCTTTTTTAAGATACTGTAATTTTCACTGTACAGATTCTTTATATCCTTTGTTAGATTGACTCCTAAGTATTTCATGTTTTTTGGACATTATCATGAAGTGTATGCTTCCACTATTTTCTCTCTCTCTCTGTGATTGTTGTTTGTGTTCAGGAATGCAATTTATTTCTGAGAGTTGATTTTCTGTCCTGCTATACTACTGAATTTGGATATTAAATTTACATATTTTTTGGTGGAGTTTTTGGGTCTCCTATGGAAAGAATTATGTTACCTTCAAGTAATGATAAATTAACTTCTTTTCCTATCTGTATTCCTTTTATTTTTTTCTTTTGTCTAATTGTTATAGCTAATCTTTCCAGAACTATATTGAGTAAGTATGGTGATAGTGAATTTCCTTGTCTTGTTCCTGATTTTAGAGTAAAAACTTTCATCAGTTTTTGACCATTTAATATAATGTTAGCTGTTGGTTTGTCACAGATGGCTTTTATAAATTAAATACAATCGACTCCGGTTTTCTGTGGGTTTTTTTTTTATCATGAATGAGTGCTGAATATTGTCAAATGCTTTTTCTGCATCTATTGAGATGATCATGTGATTTTTGTCTTTGATCCTGTTTATATGGTGTGCTACAATTATTGATTTGCATATGTTAAACCACCCCTGCAAGCCTGGAATGAGTCCTACTTGTTCATGATGTATAATCTTCTTGATGATTTGCAGCATTCTGTTTGCCAATATCTCATTAAGAATTTTTTCATCAGTTTTCATTAGGGTGGTTGGTCTGTAGTTTTCTTTCTTGGCTGGATTCTTCTTTGGTTTTGGAATCAGGGTAAATCTTGGTTCGGGAATGACTTCGAAAATATTGATGCCCTTTCAATTTCCTTAAAGAGCTTTAGCATTAGTGGCATTAGTTCTTCAATAAATTTCTTGTAGAATTCAACATTGAATTAATCAGGGCCTGGGTTTTTCTTTGTTGGTAAATTTTTAATTATATTTTCAATTTCATTGACTGATATTGGTTTATTTAGAATTTTTATATCTTTAGATTTGGTTTTGGCAATTCGACTGTGTCTAGGAATCTGTCCATTTCTTTTGAATTTTCCATCTTATTAGAGTATAGAGGCACCTGGATTTCTGTGTGATCCATTGTAATTTCCCCATTTTCTTTCCTAATTGCATGAATTTGTGTTCTTTCTTTCCACTTGTTGATGAGGTTAGCTAAGAGTGCATCAATTTTCTTTCTTTTTTCTTTCTTTTATTTTTTAATTTTTTTACTTAAGAGAACAAAGACACATATAAGAAAGACAAAAAGCAAAAAAAGACAAACTAACAACTAGAGTGAATGCACAACAGTAACATTAAAGGTTTACAAAACAGGATGATAGAAACTTGACAATGGTTGCAATATTGCGTATGGTTATCTTCAAAATGGTTGTTTAGATAAACAGATATAGACATGTAAAATTGATCTAATCACGAGTATTAATTGTTCTTTCTCAATATCTAATACATTCACCAATATGTTCATTTTATTTATCTTACATATACATATATACAGATTTATATCTTTTATTTATTCCATTCCCTCTTTCCCCCTTTTCCCTTTCCAATTACTTTTGCTCTTAGAGCTGTTTTTTACCTTTACATAGAATTTATTGTAGATTTTGGATCATATATACTTTTCCATTTCTCACACTAGGGAGACAATATGGTATTTACACATGTGAGTTTGATTTATCTCACTTATGAGTATGGTCTCAAGTCATGTCCATTTACTTATAAAAGTCTCAATGCAATCTTTCTTAATAGCTGAGTAGTACTCCATTGTATAAAAATACCACATCCTTTTTATCCAGTCTTTGATTGATGGGCACTTGGGTTGTTTCCAAGATCTGGCTATTACAAATTGGGGTGCTATAAACATGGGTGCACAAATATCACTGTGGTATCATGTTTTCAGTTCTTCTGGGAAAATGCCCAGAAGTGGGGTAGCTGGGTTGAATGGGATCTGTAATCTTAACTTCTTGAGGAATCTCCACACTAACTTTCACAGTGGTTGCACCAGTCTACATGCCAACCAATACAGGATAAGAGTTCCTTTTTCCATCCATCCCCTCCAGCATTTGTTGTTGGTTGATTTTTAATCTTGGCCATTCTTTCTGGAGTGAGATGGAATCTCAGTGTTGTTTTAATTTGCATTTCCTGGAAGACCATTCATGTTGAACATTTTTTGATATTTTTATTTGCCATTTGTATTTCTTTCTCTGAGAAGTGTGTATTCATCTCAGATGCCCATTTTTGGATTGGGTCCTTGAATTTTAGGGGCCTGATTTCTTTTAACTTGTTTTATGTTTTAGATAGAAGTCCTTTGTCTGATAGACAATTGACTAAAATACTTTCCCAGGTTGTGGGTTTTCTTTTCACTCTGTTGGAGATTTCCTTTGACATGCAAAAACCTTTTAGTAAGATGTGATCCCAGGTGATGATTCTGGAAAGTGTTTCCCAAGCAGTTTGATTTTTGTTCATGAACTCTCTGCCTACTCCTATATCATTAAGAATTTTACCTACTCTTCTAGTAAGTTTAGTGTCTCTGGTTTAATATTGAGGTCTTTGATCCATTTTGACTTTATTTTAGTGCATGGTGATAGACATGGATCTATTTTTAGTTTTTGGCATATAGAAAGTCAGTTTTTCCAGCACCATTTGCTAAAGAGGCTATTTTTCTTCCAATGTACCTGTTTGACCCCTTTGTCAAAGATGAGGTGGCTGACTGTGTTTGTAGTTGTGGCTGTATCATCTAATCTATTCCATTGATCTTCAGGTCTCTTTTGATTGCAGTACCATGCTGATTTTATCAGAGTGGCTTTGTAGTATAGTTTGAAGTTGGGGATTGTAATGCCTCCTGCCTTACCTTTGTGGCCCAGAATTGCCTTTGCTATTCTAGGTCTTCTCTGCTTCCAGATGAATTTCAGGAATGCTTTCTCTAGCTCTGTGAGGTAGGCAAGTGGTATTTTGATTGAGATTGCATTAAAAATGTAGAATAAATTTGGGAGAATGGCCATTTTCACGGTTTGTTCTTTCTATCCATGAACAGGGAATATCTTTCCATTTTCTGAAATCTTTTTTGATTTTCTTCTTCAGAGTAATGTAATTTTCACTGTATAATTATTTTACTTCCTTCATTAGATAGATTCCTAAGTATTTCATTATTTTGAGTGTTATAGTGAAGGGTTTGGTTCCCATGTTTCTCTCTCAGTGACTTTGTTGTTTGTGTACAGGAATGCTATTGATTTTTGAGTGTTCACCTTGTATTAAGCAACATTACTGAATTTGGTTATTACTTCTAATGAATTTTAGGGGGTCTTCTATGTAGAGTATCATACCGTCTGCAAATAGTGATAATTTCACTTCTTGCTTTCCTATGCTTATTCCCTTTATTTCTTTCTCTTGTCTAATTGCTCTGGCTAATATTTCCAGAACTATATTGAATAGGAGTGGTGATAATGGACATCCTTGTCTTGTTCCTGATTTTAGGTTGAAAGTTTTCAGTTTTCGTCCATTTAGTAAGATGTCGGCTGTTGGTTTACGATATATGGATTTTATCAGGTTGAGATAGAGACCATCTATTCTGATTTTCTGTAGGGTTTTTGTCATGAATGGGTGCTGGATTTTGTCAAAAGCTTTTTCTGCATCTATTGAGATGATCATGTGATTCCTGTCCTTGCCCTTGTTGATATGGTGTATTACATTTATTGATTTGCACATGTTGAAACATTCCTGCATTCCTGGGATGAATCCCACTTGATCATGGTGTATAACCTTTCTGATAACTTGCTGTATTCTATTTGCCAGAATTTTATTGAGAATTTTTATGTCTATGTTCATTAGGGAGATTGGCCTGTAATTTTCTTTGTTGGTTGGGTCTTTCTCTGTTGTTGGTATTAGGGTAATACTTGCTTCCAGGAATGAGTTGGGGAGACTTACTTCCCTTTCAACTTCATTAAAGAGTTTGAGGAGTGTTGGCATTAAATCTTCCCTAAATTTCTTGTAGAATTCAGTGGTGAATCCATCAGGGCCTGGACTTTTCTTTGTTGGTAGAGTCCTAATTACATTTTCAATTTCATTAGCTGAAATTGGGTTATTCAGCAGCTTTACATCTTCTTGATTCAGCTTTGGTAATTCATAGGCTTCTAGGAATCTGTCCATTTCTCCTATATCATCGAATTTTTGTGAGCAAAGTTTTTTGAAGTACGTGTTGATGATCTTCTGTATTTCCACAGGGTCAGTAGTGATTTCACCCTTTTCATTTCTTATTGCATGAATCTGAGTCTTTTCTTTCCTCTTTTGATAAGGTTGGCTAGGGGTTTATCAATTTTATTTACTCTTTCAAAGAACCAACTCTTTGATTCATTAATTCTTTTTATTGTTTTCTTAGTTTCAATTGCGTTAACATTTGCTCTGATCTTAATAATTTCCTCCCTTCTTTGCGCTTTGGACTTGACTTGCTCTTCTCTTTCTAGGAATTTGAGGTGCAGCATTAGGTTGTTTATGGGGGTTCTTTCCATTTTTCTCATGTGGGAGTTTAGTGCTATAAATTTCCCTCTGAGGAATGCTTTCATTGTGTCCTACAGCTTCAGGTAATTTGTATTTCCATTTTTATTCAATTGCAGACACTGTTTAATTTCTTCTTTAACTTCTTCTGTGACCCATTGGTTATTTAGGAGAGTATTATTTAATTTCCATATTTTTATGCAGTTATTGTAGATTTTTTTGTCTGTTTAATTACTTACCCTGCTTAGTGGTTTCCTTTTGTTGTTGTTCTTAAGATTGTGGCTATCTGTTTCTCTTTCTAGAGTGTCTTTCAGTACTCTTTGTAGTGTTGGTTTGGTGGCCATAAATTTGTTCAGTTGTTTTTTTGTCATTCATTTCCAATTTTACTGTTCTATGGTCAGATAATATGCATGGAATTATTTCAGTTCCTTTGCATTTACTTAAGCATGTTTTGTGGACCAGTATATGATCTATTTTAGAGAATGACCCATGTGCAGCTGAGAAGAACGTGCATTCTGATGTTGATGGGTGGCATATTCGCTATACATCTACTAGGTCCATTTGTTCACAAGTTTGATTCAGTTCTGCTGTTTCTTTGCTGAATTTTTGTTTGATTGAATTGTCTCTCTGTGACAATGGGGTGTTAAGGTCCCCTGTTATAACTGTATTATTGTTTATTTTGTTTTTCATGTCTATTAAGAATTGTCTTACATAGTTGGGTGCTCCCATATTGGGTGCATATATATTTATGATTGTAATCTCTTCCTCTTGAAGTTTCCCCCTAACAAGTTTGTAGTTACCTTCTTTATCTCTTTTGATCATTCTCGGTTTGAAGTTTGCATTGTCTGCAAACATAATAGCTACCCCTGCTTTTTTCTGGGTTCCTGTTGCATGGAGTATTGTTTTCCAGCCTTTGAGTTTTAGTCTGTGAATTTCCTTTTGAGTGAAATGTGTTTCTTGTACACAGCATATTGTTGGGTTTTGTTTCTTAACCCACTCTGCTAGTCTGTTTCTTTTTATTGGTGAGTTGAGACCATTTACATTGATTGATAAAACTGATATGTACTGGCTCATTCCTGTCATGATATCTTTCTGTTGTTGATTTTCTACATTTTCTGTTTAATTCCTTACCCTGCTTAGTGGTTTCCTTTTTTTGTTGTTCTTAAGATTGTGGCTATCTGTTTCTCTTTCTAGAGTGTCTTTCAGTACTCTTTGTAGTGTTGTTTTGGTGGCCATAAATTTGTTCAGTTGTTCTTTGTCATGAAAGTATCTTATTTCTCCATCAATTTTTAAGGCTGGTTTTGCACGGTACATCAATCTTGGTTGAAAGTTATTTTCTTTCAGGATTTCAAATACTTTACTCCAAGCTCCTCTTAACTTAAAGGTTTGTGTTGAGAAGTGTGCCATGATTCTGATAGGCTTTCCTTCATAGGTGATCTGTTTCTTTTCTCTGACAGCTTTTAGTATTTTGTTCTTGTGCTGTATTTCTGCTACCCTTATTATTATATGTTTTGGTGAGGATTTATTTTGGTTGTGGTGAATTGGGCTTCTGTATGTCTCAATTACCTGTACTTCAGATACTCTTCCCATGTTTGGAAAGTTTTCTGCTATTATTTCTGTGAATAGTCTTCACAGGTCATTAGTATTGACCCTTGCTTTTTCATTTATGCCTATTAATCTTATGTTATTTCTCTTGGCATCGTCTTGCAGCTGTTGAATTGTTGTTTCTTGATTCCTTACTATTTTTAGGGATCTTTTCTTTCATGGCCATGATCTCCCATGCTGTCTTCAAGATCTGAGATTCTATCTTCAGCTTCATTTATGCGGTTTTTCAAACTTTCCATGGAGTTTTTCATTTCCTGCATTTCCCTTTGCATCTGTTTCATGCATTCTGTTTGTGTCTTATATTGTTCATTCAAAGTTTTGATCATTTTCTTAAGTTCTTCTATTTTTTATCTTGCTCTTCTTTAGATACACAAAACATTTCTTTAATAATGATTCTCATTTCATTTTTTAGCTGAGAGAATATTTCTGATTTGAATTTCTCTATAGCTTCATCAAACTGTTTCTTCATTGCATTTTCTATCACTTCAGAAAGCCCATTTGTGTGACTCTCACTGTCTTCCATGTCAGTGTCTCTTGGGTTTGTTCTTAGTGGGCTGGGGGACTGAGACTGCCCCTTGGTCTTTGGTTTTGCCATTTTCTTCTAGAACCTATGTGGCTCTGTGTCCTTCGAGGCTGACTGGGCGTTCCCCTGAGGGTTGTGTTGAGTCCTGGATGGCACTGAGTTGTGGGACCCTGTAGAGCCAGATCCTGTGCACAGCCAGTGAGGGTGGACCCAGGGATGTGAGGGTGGAGCCTCTGCCTTAACTGGGTGGGGGCCAAGGCTTCCCGGTCACAGGGAGTTAGGCAGAGTGTACCCTGGAGTATGATGCTGCCCAGACCCTGAGTCTAGCTGCAAGTAGTTCAGAGCAACAAGTGTGCCAGGGCAAGCCTGGCCGAGTCCCAGGCCTGCCTAAACCATGAAGAATATTGAGGATGACAGAAGTTGTAATATTTTTCTATGTCACTGATTATTTTAAGAAATATAGCAAGTACTAAATTGTATTTCAAATCATGTAATTTCCCTAATAAATGTAAAATATGATTTCCCAAACTCATATTATTTGGAAGATGTACTGAGATTTCAGATCATCAAATACATATTAGCTAAAATAAGGGTAGTAAAAGGCCAAGAGAAATTAGATAAGACACAAAAAGCACACATATTATGATTTATATTCATATTTCATTGAAAATTTGTCAACTGCTAAATAGGGTTAGTGCTCTGAAAGGCATCCAGTGGGTGTTGTGTAAGGATAAAAAAACTACAGAAACAAAAGTTTTACAGTTTTACCAATATTTTGTAATGCACAGAGAGATTAAAATGTACCTATTAATTTTTTAAGTTTAGAGAAGAACAAGAAGAATGGAGAGGGGAAACTGCTCTGCCTTGAGTGAATTCATTTTCCTGGGAATTTCCTGATAACACAGATGTCGGAGCGATCCTTTTCGCCATTTTTCTCCTCACTTATCTCATTGATCTCTCAGCAACCTTGGCATGCTGATCTTAATAACAGTGGACCCCCACCTGCACACAGCCATGTACTTCTTCCTCAGTCACCTCTCTTTCTGTGACCCCTGCTATTCCACGGTAGTTGGGACCCAAGATAGTTACGGATTTCATGGCTGAGAAGAACTCAATCCTTTTCCTGGGTTGCGCTCTGCAGTTTCTGACCTTCTGTGTCTTTGCAGATGCTG
>RJWM01032286.1:0-21603 GCA_004363535.1 Dasyprocta punctata | reverse complement strand
TAAGAAATGGAAAAGTATATATGATTCAAAATCTATAATAAATACTATGGAAGGGTAAAAAACAGCTCAAAGAGCAAAGATAATTGGGAAGGGAATAGGCGGAAAGAGAAAAGGGAAGAGGAAAAGATATAAACCTGTATATATGTATATGTAAGATAACTAAAAAGAACACTGCTGAATGTATTCGTTATTGAGAAAAAACAATTACTACTCATATGATTAGATCAATCTAGCATGTCTATATCTGATAATGTAAGAAACCATTTTAAAGATAACGATGCGCAATATTGCAACCATTGTCAAGCTTCTATCTACCGGTTGTGTAAACCTGCAATGTTGTGTATTTACTCTAGTCATTTGCTTGTCTCTTTTGCTTGTTGTTTTTACTATACATGTCGTCTTTTTTTGTTGTTGTTGTTGTTGTTGTTTGTTTTGTTTTTCTTCGCTCAAATAAAATTTAAAAAAATTTCACTTACAGAGATAAAAGTTGCTGCTTCAATCCAAAAGATTTGAGAGAATTAAAAAAACATGTGGGATATGAAAGGGCATTTGAATACGAGGATGGAGATTCTGAAAAAGAAAAAATAGAATTTTGGAAAACACACTGTCGAGACTCAAAAAAAATCAAGTAGAAAGCCTCACCAATTGACTAGATTAAAGAGAAATAGAATTTCAGGGCTTAAAAATAAGTTTGAAGGATTGTCACATTAAGATCATAAGAACATGTAAGAAATTATGAGTGGAACTCATAATTCATGGAAGAATTCTGGCATATGATCAAAGGACAATTTTTGATTTTTTTTTGTATAGTAGAGCACACTGTTGTACAGATTAATTGCATAGAAATTTTATTAAGTGAAATTGCAGGTATTTTCCCAAATCTTAAGAAATATATGAGCATCCAAGTAGAGGAAACATTTTGACCCTCAAATAAACATATCTAGAAAAGAATTTCCATATATCATATTGTAGTTACAATCCCAAGTATACAGAATAAAGATAGAACATTGAAATCTGAAAGACAGAAGCACATGTCACTTACATAGGCAAATCCATCAGCATATCCATAAATTTCTCATCAAAAGTCCTCAAGGCCCAAGGGCATTCAATAATATATTTCACACTCTGGAAGAACATAACTGCCAAACTTTATTAATATATCCACCAATGTTATTCTCCAGAATTGAGGGAGAAATCAAGATGCTCCAAGGTAAGTATAAATTAAATGTATTCATACCTACTTAATATGATACTGAGTGGGGAAAATATTGAAAACATTTTCCCAAAAATCACAAATGAGACAAGGATGCTCACTCTATGCAATCTTTTTCAACAGAGTGTCTGAAATTTTAACCCAAGAAACTGGCAAGAGAAAGAAATAAAGGTTATGATTAGGCAAGGAAAAAGCCATGTCATTTTTATTTCAAGGCAGTATGATCCTTTACTTAGAACATTCTGAATACTTTACCAGAAGAATTTTAGATCTGATAAATTTGCAAACTATCATTGTAAAATAAACATACAAAAATCAGTAACTTTTATTTGAACACACGAATAATGACCCTGCTGAGAATAAAATTAAGAAATAAATCCTATTTATAATGCTCTCAAAAAATAGGAATAAATATAACCAAGGAGGAGGAAAATGTCTACAAGAAAAATCGTGAAACACTGAAGGAAAACGCTGAAGTCAATAGGAAAGAAAAGGAACATGCATGCTTATATATTGTCAAAATTAACTATTTTGGTTTAACTAACTCACAATGTCTGTATATATCATAACAAAATCTGGAGTGTTACAGATATGTACAGTACTTTGTTGACTAAAAATATAATAAATGCTTTAAAGTTGAAACACATTAAAGGAAAGGCTTTGTGTTTTTGTCAGGTATTGGGTGCATGCTAGACACATAAAAAGTGCTGCTTTCTTTTTTTGTAAACAAAAAAATGTGAAAGAGTGGAAGATAAAAAAAATTCATATTTTGAGTACCAGTTTTATGAAAGTATAATAGATTAAATCAAATTGTGATATGCTACAAGAGAGAAAGGAAGGAGCTACATTCTCACAATCTTCTTCAGGAAGGTGTCACCAATTACCAGAAGACTTCCCATTAAACCCTGATTATAATTTCTGCCACCTCCTAATAGTGATGATCTAGGGACTAAATCTTTAATATATGTGCTTTTGATGGACATTTAAAATCCAAACTATAAGACATTCTTTTAGAAACTAAATGTTTTCTTACTTTTACCAACAACATATATTGTGAAATAGTCACTACAATAAAGTTAATGTATATGGTATATCACATTGTTGACATTTTCTTTTTCCTTTTCTTTTTTTTTTTTGAGATGTGTGTGTGTGTGTGTGTGTGTGTGCGTGTGTGTGTTGAGAACATTTTATATCTATATCTGAGTAAATTTCTATTACCATTCAGGGTTTTTTTTGCTATCATTACTTGTACCTGTTTTAAAAGTTTTCCCCAACTTCATTGCAGTATAGCTGACCAATGTAATTGTGCAGACTTAAGATATAAAGCATGGTTATTTACTATTTAAATTTATTATGAAATGATCACCAAAATAGTGTATGATATCCATACAATACAGTTTTTTTCCTCTCCTATATATTAATGACTTAATATTAGATTCTTGAACTTACTAATCTTATGCTTGAAATTGCTGTCTTTGATCAATATAACTCCATTTTCCTTATTCATTAGACATTGTAAACCATCACTCTGCTGAAAGATTCAGAGTTTAGCTTTTGAAGAATTCACATATAGTAAAGTTATTATATTTAACCCTGACTTATATCACTAACCATAGTGTTCTCAAGATTGACAAGATACTCTTTTTTCAGGAAGAATAATATTCCATTTTATATGTATATATAATAATATCTTCTTCACTTCATCCAATGAGGGACAGTGTAAATTTTCCATGGTTTATTTGGGAGTATTCTGTGGACTGCTGTGAGCAATGCTACAAATATGCAAGAGGAGAAATATCTCTTTGGGATAATGATTTTAGTTTTACATATGGAACCAACTCAAATCTCTGGATGATATGCTAGTGCTAGCTTTAAAATATTAAGACCAGCCAGGCGTGGTGGCACATGCCTTTAATCCCAGCACTTGGGAGGCAGAGGTAGGAGGAGCGTTGTGAGTTCGAGGCCGGCTTGGGCTACAACGTGAACGCAAGGCTGGCCTGAGCTACACAGTGCAACCCTGCCTCAAAAAACCAGGGCTGGGAGTTTGGTTCAGTGACTTAAGCTCCTGTCTGACAGGCACAAGGTTGTGAGTTCAATCCCTGGTGCTGCAAAAAATAAATAAATAAATAAAACAAAATAAGATATTAAAACCTTCTAGATTGTTTTCTATAATATTTATGGCAATTTAAATTTCCACTGGTAGTGTACAACTCATTTCTTTCTGTATTTTTGCAAATATGTGATATATCTTTTTTTTACAACAATTATTTTAATAGGTGTGCGATCATAGTTCATTGTGGTTTTAATTTACATTTTCTTAAAGATAAGTAATATTAAACATTATTTATTGTGTCTATTTGATATTTGTATATTTTCTTTAGAAAAATGTCTACTCTGGTGCTTTGGCCAATTTTAATCAGATTATGTTTGTTGATTTAGTGTTGTGCTATGAATTCGCATGAATATACTATATATTTTGAATGTGAAGCCCTTGTCAAAATACATTGCGTGAAAATATTTATCTGATTGAATAATTTGGTTTTTTTATGTTGTTGAATGCTGCTTTTACAATGAATAATATTTTAGTTTGGTGCAATCTCAGTATTTATTTTTTTGCTTGTTTGTTTTGTTTCTTTTGTGATCTTAGAAGAAATAATTGCCAAAATTGATGCTAGAAACACTTTTTCATTATGTTTTCTTCAGGTAGTTCTGTGGTTTCAGGGATTGCATTTAAGTTTTAATCTATGTGATAAGGAGTCAATTTTATGCTTTGGAGTATGATTTGTTTTCACAACACAACTGAAAGATAAGAGTACCCTATTTTTACTTTTATTATTTTCATCATTTTCAAATATATTTTATTTTATAGCTCTGAGTTCATGTTGAGATTCTTAGATGGGTCCCACTGATCTTCACCTCAGCTTTTTTATTAACAATAAACTACTTGGATGCTATTTCTGCTGCTATATTTGCAGCAGATATCTGCAGATATTGATTACTGATATTATATTACTATGATAATATAAAGTTAGAAAGTGCTATGATAACTTTTAGCATACATGCTGCCAAAGCTAACACTATGATGACCTTTAGTATGTGACCCTTAAGTGTTTTTAATGTATGAACTTTATTTTAGAGCAGTATATTCTTACTATAATAAATTTTGTGAGAATTTCCATAATAAAAACATAAATTCATCATATGCTTTTTCATTTATTTACTGAAATGATGGTACAGTTTTATCCTGCATCTGTTTTAAGTGACTATGAAATTTATGATTTTGCATATATTTAATCATTTTGCAACCCTGAGATAATTCCCACTTAATAATGGTGCATAACCTTTTAAATATGACGCTGAATTTAGTTTACTGAGTCGGTACTGGGTATCTTTGTGTCTATGTTTACTAGGAATATTGTCCTATAATTTTCTCTTTTTCTAATGACCATGTCTATATAACACTGACTCGTTCACTCCACTTTAACTGTTTTGGAAGAATTTGAAACCAAAAAGTCATTTTTAAGTGTTGGCAGAATTTACCAATGAGACCATGCATCCCTAGGATTGTATTTGTTAGGAATTTTTGTAGTATCAACTCAATCTGCTAAGAAATATTGACTGATTCAGATTGTCCATTTCTTTGTGATTCAGTAATAGTAGGTTGTATGCTAGTACAAATTTTTTTGCTATATTTTAATAAAGTTTTTGGCTTTTAGTGGGTCATAATAGTATTTTAGGAGTATTTTATTTCTGAAACATCAGTATGTGTCTTTTCTATTATTTATAGTTAATTATTTTAGTTTTATGTTTTCCTTAGTCTAGCTAAATTCTCATACTAATCTCCAAAATTGAATTATTGGTCTCAATCACCAGTTTTAATGCTTTCTTGTCCATCTATTAATTTGTTTTTTTAATTTTTCTTTTCTTTCTTTCTTTGGACATTGAGTTTATTTAGTTTTATTTTTTCAAGTTCCTTTTGGTGCTTAGTTAGGCTGTTAATTGCTTATGTTTTTCTTTCTTCATATAGAATTTGATTCCTTAAAGTTCCTTTTTACAATTATTTAAAGCTTTCAGTATGTTTTGTTTCCAATTTCATAGGTACATAGATAGATAGATAGATAGATAGATAGATAGTCTGCCAAAAAATGTATACATCATGAAAAGAAAAACTTGTATACATACTTTAGCAATAAATTTATTGAGGCATCATGAGATTAATACAAGTTACTTTTGACCTCTACAATTGCAAGAGGTGCTCAAGGTGGAGGCCATTACTTCCAGGCATTTACCAGTATGTCGAACTGCTGAAATGTGTATACATTTTTTGGTAGTCTCTCTCTCTGTCTTTCTGTCTCTGTCTCTGCCTCTCTCTTTCTCTCTGTCTCCTTGTGCTGTAGAAAAAAGGATACAAAAAATTTCCCTAAACTACCTTTTGTGATAGAACAAATTCCCTCTTCATTTCAAAGAGATTACAGTTATGCTGGTTTTCTATGAATTCATGCTTCATAAGATAAGGCTACAACTCCTTAGCAATCACTGCAGTGATTTCAAGTTACCCTGGTATATCTAGGTGTTCATTGAGACAAAGGTCCAAAAACTACACAACATAGAACAACATATGGTGTATAAAATTACTATCCTAGAAGATAGCTTATACATTTTAGAGGTGAAATGCACAGTGTCTTTTGGGGGGCAGGTCATGTGGATACTAATTAGATGACAAAAATGTAGTATAAATGTCAATTCATCCAGATTCATTATCATGAGTAACATTTTCTGACATCAGAGTTAATAACTCTGATATGATTGCAAAGGGGAAGTGTTATATACTGAACTTCTTTAGATTTACTGGTGTTACATATTTAATGAGTTTCAAATCTAGGGAATTTTCAAAAGGAAAACAAAACACTACAAAGTCCAAAAGATAGAAATATTTAAACATATAGTACATGAATAGTTGAATTTAATCATCATGGAGAATGTATTTCTGTTTGTCGTAAGTTTCCTAATCTCACAAAGTAGACAACTTCCAGAGTTATTCTTTTCGATGCTTCAAAGTCAGTGATACATATGTCCAGTTGTGCACAGAATCTTGTCCCACTTTTTTTGAGGACTTTAATATTATAGTCTAACATTTACCTTTTTCAGTAAATATAAAAGTTATTATAGCTCTTTTCATCATGCCACTCTTTCTGGCACATGCACACATGCACACACACTCGGAAGAAATAAACAGCCAAGATAAATGCAAAAAAAAAGTTGAAAGATTACTTTTGGAATACCAATATATTATGAAGTTGATGTAGTTACAATAACATCTTATTAATTAAAGGTTTCAAAGATAGATCACAAGAAACACATTGAAAGTTCAGAAATCACCTCTGAATACATGAATATGTTTTATGTTAAATGTATGTTAATAGGAAAGAGCAAAAGGACTGCAGTTTCAACCGTGCTACTAAAGAAATTGATGAACCATTGTACAAATCTCATAACCTAAAACTGATTTTAAACCATACATAAAATTTATGATGATAGATTGCAAATTTGTATATGATATATAAAATTTTAAACTGCTCAAATAAGACAAATGATTATCTTCATGACACTGAGGTAAGTTCACTATTAACACAACAAAAATTCACTAACCATAACACAAACTAATACTTTGACAAATTATATGACCATTGGTTTATTAACACAAACAACAGAAATGCAAGAACATGTTTCAAAGTCAATAAAGCAAAAACCACAAATTAGGAAAACATATTTTGACCAAAACACAAAAAACACATATAAAAATATAAAAATATTCATGGGTCAGTAGACAGTCATATAGAAAAATGAGAGCTTTAAATAACCATTTCACAATACAATTTTAAGGATATCTGGTAAGGCTATGACGTTTTAAAATTTTCTTAATACTAGTAAAATATAAATTAAAACATCCACAAGTTATCACAACACCAACCACAATTCTTAAAATTATAGTTCTAATAGTATAGAACAAATAGAGATGCAGGGTACCTATTGTTAGATTTCATTTATGCAAACTTTAAAAACAAGTAAAATAACTGATATTCTATGACAGCATTGTACTTACCTTTGAGCAGATAGAAATGCAATGTCTGTGAATGGGACATTAGTTTTTCAGAGATACTGTCAGTATTCTATTATTATGTCTAATGGTTAAAATTGTGTTCACATTATTACATTTCACCAAGCTCTGTACTTACAAGCTGAATAACTTTTCTTATATTTTAAGGAAACATTTCTTTTAAAATACTGTTATTATAACGTTAAATGTAAGTTGGTGATGGCCACAAATCAAGGTTGGCAACTTCCTGAAGCTGCTGATTTCAAGCAGGAGCCTAAAGTGGTATCTTTCTATGGTCTGTTGACAATTTGAGAACTTTCAGAGTGTAATGGTCAATTCATTAGAAAGAAAAAACCCACCACCCCATGAGCTTGCCCCCATGGACCCTGGGGAAAAGAAGCCAAGCCCCTGGGATTCCACTGCCATGGGAGAGCATCCATAAGCAGCCATCCCTCACCTCTCTGCCACCCTGGGAACCTCAGATCAGAGGAACCCAGGTGCCTAGCCCAAGCCTCTGCACTGTGGGATGGGCAGCCAATCCAGGAAATATCCAGGACTCAGCAACCAGGTATTTCAGAGGAACACAGGAAAATGTCAAGATGAAGAAGCAGGGTATAATCTCAGACCTCCAATCCAACCAGAACAAGTCCAGAGGACAGGCACAAAAGAAATTAGAAGTCACACACTTGCAATCTCTGAAATGATGGCAACTGAACTAAACAGACAACTTAGTACTTACTTGTTTAATTAACTTTGTATGCCTGTGTCTCACCCAGAGCAAGTCCAGGAGACATAGACATAGAGAAAGTTAGAAGCAACACACCTGACATTTCTGAGGTCATGACAAATGAAGTAAAGAAAGAGCTTAGTGTTTGTGCTGTTTGCTCAGCTTTGCATACCTGTGTCTGGTGATCTGAGCATCTACCCAAAGGTTAACAACGAGCAGTGCAGTAGCCATGATTGCTATCCTACTGTCTTGTTTTTGAAGTTCAATATCATTCCCATTGCTTTGTTTGGTTTTCTTGTTGTGTTTTATTCTCTGTAAAATAAAAAAATGTAAATTGGATCAAAAGTGAGTTGTCTTGAACTTTATTTTATCACTCACCAATAAAATATATAATATAATATGTGTGCTTTTGTTGAAAATGTATATTAATTAGTCAAAGAAAAGCATTAAAAATGCCAATTAGGTATAGAGTTTCAAAACCAACAGTGTAAAAAGTAATGAAGTAAACCCCAGCAATCTGATTCCCTTAAGTGTGTTTAAATGCATATAGGAGGATGTAATCTTAATAAAATGCCATAAAAATGTATGTTTTTGATAAAAAGACAAAAAAGAATATCATGAATTTGTTGAAACATTAAGTATCTATTGGTAAATAATGAAAAATTAAAAACACTAGCGTGTGCCTTTATAGCAAATTGTGACACTGGAATTTAAACATCAAATTAAATATACTTAAATGGAGACATCATTGGGAATAAGGATTTTTTTTAAAAAATATACAGGAAAAAAACGAACAAATATTCCATTAAGGAAGTGTATTCTTTTCAACAAATGAAATGTGAATGATTAGATATTCACATGTAAATGACTGGAAATAAGACACAGCTCTTGTCTCTTTATAAATATTAACCCAAAATAGATGTTGGAACTAAATTTAAAGGTTGAAATTATGAAATTCATAAGTGAAATACTAGGTAATCTAGGTTTTTGAGATATGGCTTTTGAGATGTGACACCAACAATGCTGTTCATTTAAAATGAATATTATTCAGTAATAACAGCAAATGTGCTACTGCAGCACAATAAGATATAGTTAATTTCTTTTCATTCTTTTTTAATTTTTTTTTTTGTACCGGGGATCAAACTCACAACCTCGCATCTGCCAGGCATGCAGTTATGACACTGAGCTAAATCCCCATCCCTATTTTTTGAGACAGGGTCTCATTATGCAGTACAGACCAACCTTGAACTCACTTTGTAGCCCAGGCTGGTCTTGAACTCACAGGAATTCTGCTGCCTCAGACACCCGAGTGTTGGGATTGAAGGTGTGTACCACCATGCCTGGCTAAGATATAGTTAATTTCACAAATGAATATTACTAAATGAAAGAAGCAATTCTGATAAGACTACATACTCCATAATTCCAACTCTATGGAATTCTGAAAAAGACAAAATTATAAAGACTGAAAACAATATCAGTGATTGTCAGAAGTTTAGGAAGAGAGAGACAGATAAATACACACCACCAATAAGAATTTTAAGACACTCTTGTGGTGGAAATATGTCATTATACATTTGTCAATAACCTGGAGTTTACAACTCAAAGAATGAGGTGTAAAGTTTAAACTTCTCTTAATAGTAATGCATTATTCTTAATTATAACAAATATATCACATTAATACATTTTCATAAGAAAAATTATGTGGAATGGGTAAAGAGGATGACAGACATTATGGACTTGCTGATCATCTTTTAAAAAATCTGACACTCCATTTACATAGTACATATTCTTTTAAATAAACAATTATTTAATTCTACTAAATTAACAATTATTTAAAGAGGAATGGTAGCCAAACCAAAAATACTGTGACTATATATTTTAAAAAATGGTATTTTAAGACAACAACATTATTAGAGACAGAAATATCCACTGCACAAAGGTAATATGTCAATTTTTAGGCAGTGATTCTTAACCTAATTACTTTCAAATGCATAAAATAAGTATTTTCACATTAAATACTGACTTTAAATATATGCCAAAGTGATATTTTCAAAAAACTTTAAAATTGCCTCAGACAACAGACAGAAACTAATATGGGGAAGAAGATTTATGAAGTATATAAATAAACGTGACTTATTGGAAATACATAGATTCAGTCACCCAGCAATTAAAGAAAATCTATGATTCAAAAGTCCACATAGAACATTTCACAAAAGATTTATAAGACAATAAATAAGGTTCTATTATCTAGTATTATACAGATGGTATTCTAAGAGTAAAGACCAATTAAATTAGAAATTAAAAAAACAAAAAAAGAAAATAGAAGCAATCCATTTGTCTGGAGATTAATAAAGGCACTTATATTAAATGATGATTAAAGAAAAAGAGAATAATAGAACTGGGCATGATGTTGCATGCCTATAATCCCAACACATGGAATGCTGAAGCAGGAGGATCACTGTGAGTACAAGACAGACCTGGGGTACATAGTGAATTCAAGCCCAGTCTGAACTGCATAGTGAGAACTGTCTCCAAAAACAAAAACAAAAAAGAAAGAAAAAAAGTAACAATAGAAACCTAAAAGTATTATCATAAGATACTAGACAGAATAAGTAATATTAGAATAGACATTGGAATTGAAATATGGAATAAATTAATGCTATTATAAAACAATTCTAAGAGCAATCATTTGCCTATACAATTGTATACTTACAATTTCAATCTTCAGCATACAGACAAACAGTTTTCCCTGCACCACTTATGCATAGAATTTCTTTCCTCCAACATACACTTTTGACATGTTGATCAAGGATTGAATAACTGAATGTGTCTGGGGAAGTTTCTGTATCTTTAGTTCATTTCCATTGATTCATATATCTGTTTTTGTTCTAGTACCATGCCATTTTTATTAGTTCTGTTTTGTAGTGTAGGTCAAAGTCAGGAATTGCTATGTGTCCTGCTTTACTCTTACTGTCCAATATTGCTTTTGCTATTCTGGTCCTCTTTTTGATGACCACTATTTGTGGGGTAAAATGGAATTACAGTGTTGTTTCAATTGCATTTCTCTAATGGCCAGTGGTGTGGCCATTTGTGCTTCTGAGAAAGTGTCTGCTTGTTTCGCTTGCCCAGTTTTTGATTGAGTCTTTTTTTGAGTGGGGTCTGGTTTTTAATTTATTATGTATCTACAATATTAGTCCTCTGAGAATAATTGGCCAATTTTTATCCCAATTTTTAAGCTGTCTTTTCACTGTATTGTTTATTTGTTTTGCAGTTGAGAAGTGTTTTACTTTGATACAATTCCATTTATTGATTCATAGTACTATTTCCTGCCCAACCAGTGTTCTGTTCAGAAACGGAACAACAATATAATGCAAAATAATTTAGATTTAAGAATGATGAATAAAGTTATTTGGAAAACAAATCATAGGAAATGTGAACAATAGACATTTTGTGAGCATGATGCATGCTATTTTAAAAATTCTAGAAAATATAAATGTTTAAGATGAAATGTTTGACAGTTTCTCTTTAAAAATAAGAGCAATGTTTTTGTTTAACATTGTACGGTGGAAACTATCCATCCTCACAGAAGAATAAGTTCTATAAGAACCAGAAAACCATAATGAAAACAGATAATAATCTCAGACTGTATAATAATAAATGCATTTATATTAATTTCTCAGATCAGTACACAAATCAATTGATCAATTAACCTTAAATTGTATTTATTTGTGATGATGTTGTCTAATTCCATCCATACATATACATTTGTATACATATAGACACATATGTATCAATAAATTTTTATCTCTTTCACTAGATTTGGACAAAGGCTGACTCAGTACCTTTGCAGTTTTGAATCATACTGCAATGAGTAGAGGAGTACAGATATCTCATACCCATAGTGCTTTCAAATTTGGGGGAACAAATATTCAGAAATAATGAGATGTATGTTTTTACACTTTTGAAGAATCTCCATTTTGTGCAATGGATATACTAATTTGCATTCTACTAAACTATAGAAGAATTCTCTTTGTTCACATATTTGTCAACAGCTATATTTTAAACAAAACCATTATGATAGATATGATGTAATATTATATTGTGGTTTTAATTTTCTTTTCCTACAAGTGTAGTAGAAATTTTTTAAAATAGTGGCAAAATTTTTTATTTATTAAATGTAGGCAAAAAACAGAAAGATAAGGGGAAAATGGCTCTGGATAGTGAGTTTCAGCCAAGTGAAAAGGAAGGAAAAGATAAAAACAAAAAAACACCCTAAAGTGTAGGAAGTAGTACTATGAAGAGGCACCATAGTGAGTACTTAATGGCAAATATCCCCTTTTTATGTTTTCTATGCTGGTATCATGGCCAAATCATGTTATTAAAACATGCTTGAGTTCTCTCTCTCATGAATCCCATGTGTAGGATTCCAAGAATTGTTTTGCATATGTGTCCCAGGATCTTGTCCCAGCTCCTTCCCCAGATTGTTTTAGATACACTCTATCTTCTGGTCTCATGTCCCTGAGAGACACATATGCTCATAATTCTTTATGGGGTACTGAGGGAATGGAGGCCTCCATCATTTTATGGCTATTCCCAGGTGTAAGGAGCTGTGCACTCCACATATTGGGAACTAGGTCCCCTCCAACTACGCTGGGATATTGTAATTCTAGAGACTTATGAGAGTAGTTATTTCTTACTAGGTTTAAATGAATTTTTAAAATTAAGTTTAATCAATGTTTTCTTGATTCCTTTTAGAATAATTTTTGTTAGCATATAGAAATGCTCTTGATACCTTGATTTGGATTTTGAATTTTGAAACTTTCCTGAATTTAATTATCAATTCGGTTTTTTGTGGATTCTTTGATTTTCTGTGTAAAATAAATCATATTATCTACACATAATGATAGCTTATTCTCTTCATATGTGACTTAAATGATTTTTTCTATTTCATATCATGAAGTTCTGGCTAGGACTTCCTTTACTCTATTGAATAGAAGTGGTAAAAGTGGGCATTCTTTTTTAATTCAAAGGAAAAGCTTGAGAAAAGCTTTGAAATTTTGCTCACTCAATTTGATGTTAGGTTTAGTTTATTGATATATGAAATTTATTGCATTAACAAACAAACCTTGTATATTTAAATTGCCAAGAGTTTTTAACCACAAAAAGATTATGATATAGGCTTTTTTATGTATTCTGTTAATGTGGGCTCATAAATGTTGAAGCATGAAAGAATGAATTCCATTTGAGCATGGTGAATGACTCCTATTGTTGATTCTTTTGGGTATTATTCGCTCTCCTGTTGCCATTGGCTCTCCTGGAGGAACTTGTTGAGTTTCTTTCCAGATATGAACTTGGTTGTTTTCACCATTTGAGGAGCTCGGGACCTTGTTGTCTCTGAGAATGGCTGTGGTTCACTTAGGGGGAACTCTGTTACTCTCTTTTTGTTCTTGCTGCTTTTGCTGTTTTCTACCACCATGAACTGTTGCTCTCTGCGATGTGCCACTCTGCTTTAGAGCAAACTGACTATGGACTGAAACCTCCACAAACTGTGAGCTAGGTAAAACTTTTCTTCTTTAATTTTGGGCATTGGGTATTTTGTCTCAGCAATGAAAGAAAAGTAACCAACACAGAAATTGGTACCAATTGCTGTGGTTTTGCTTGGCCATGTGGCTTAAGAGCTTTGGGAATGAATCTGGAAAGGTTTTGAGAGCCTGATCAAAGAGGCAGGCCCTGTATGCTATAAACTATATTGGAGACTCTGGTCAGAGCTAGGAAAATTACAGTACTGATGGAAATGCTGCCAGCTAAAATGGAACTCAGGAGGCTTCTATGGAGGACTGAAATGACTGCTGGATTCCTAGGCAGTGTATTGTGTTTTTGTTGAAAGTTGGTCTGCATTTTGCATGTGTTTAGAGATATCATCTGGGTGGCAGAAAAACTTCAGTTTAGTCTACTGTTGGGATGGTAGAATGGTTACTGTTGAGAGTTTTTGGTCAGATCTATGTTTAAAATTAAAAGTGAAGAGACAGAAAGGGGATTTGAAGAATTTGGCCAAATAGAAAGCTCCACTGAAACTGTGGATTACAAAGATGACACATAGGACACCATGGTGTTCAGAACAGACAATGGAAAAATGAACCGAAGTCTTTCACCTGAAGGGAAGAGTGTATTTCAACTGCAGATCTTATTTTTAGTCTTGCCATGCCCTGTTGAAACTTAATGGGAAGCAAGGACTGTGATTGTAGTGGTTTTTTAATTCTGATTTTAATGTAGTTTTTAGATATAAGATTGTAACCAGGTTAGTTAAACAAAGTATTGTGGTATTAACCTTGAATTTTGATCACGCTATGGATACTTTGCTTTTGGTTTGGGAATGAGTGCAATAAGAATTGTATATATGTAATTATTAATGTAAATCTGAATAGACAAAGACATGTTAACCTTTCATAAATCTGCTGCTGGAGGCTATGGTTTAAGGAAATGTGTATGGTTATCACATTGTGTATGGTGGATTATGTTGGATTGACAACTGGTGGTCAACTTCTAACAACCAGCTGAACTGAGTCAGTGTAGTGCTGGGTACAGTAGCCCACCTGATGATTGGTGCCAACATGAAAAAGGAAAACTGGAGAGGAAGAGGTGTTGTTGGCTGTTATGGGTGTTGTTGGTTACTCTCTTTCCACTTGTTCACCTTCAGGAGTTTGCTGAGCTGCTTTCCTGACATAAACTTGACTGTTCTCATCATCAGAGGATCTCAGGACATTTTGTCACTGTGTATGGCTGTAGTTCACTTTGGGAGAGCTCTGGACTTTACTTTGATTGGCTTTGGAGGGGAAGATGGTATGCTGTTCAACCTCCAGAATAACTTTGTCATGCTGGCTTTCTGATATGAACCTGGCTATTCTCATAATTGGAGGAGTTCAGGACCTCCTTGGTTCTGAGGATGGCTGTGGTACTTTTCAGGAAAGCTCTGGCCCTTATGTTGAGTCTTGCTTCCTGGCTCAATTGCAGAACACTCAACCTACTGGCGTGGATCCTTCATCCCACTGGCACATATTTTCTAGCTTTCAACACTGACCTTTGGGCCTTCCCAGACAGATCAATGAAACAGACTTACATGAGTCATTGTTGTGGGCTCTAGGTCCTCAGTGGGACTCATGCAGGATATTTCCTAGGAATCTAGGTCCTCAACTGAATTCTTTAGGGTCTTTAGTGTGTGGACAGATTTCCTGCATTTTTCGTGTTTGACTCTTTGGGTGAATATTTTGAAATAATTCCATAAATTATGTGTTCCTTGTTAAATTATTTTCCTTGCAAATCCCTGACTACAACACTGTTTTATTCAGTATTTTCAATATTTCTACAAGCTTTTTGGCATAATTCATTGCTATTCAACCTAGTTAGAATATGTTCTATATTTGCAACTGAATTTAGACTGCTTGAATTTGTCATATTTTTTTATACCTAGAAAACAGTCATTTTATACCTAGAAGACAGTCTTTTCCCCATAAATCCCATAGGTGGCAGAACCAGAATTATAAGGCAAACCCTGACTGCAACAGAAGTCTAGATAAGTATCTTGCTATTATCCTTTTTATTGTATTACATGTTTGTACTACATGATGTTTATATTCATCTTCGAAGAGTTTATTAGAATTCCAGCCCCTTCATCCATCTCTCTTTGTATTTTCAAGCACCACACTGTCCCACTATGAGGCAATGTTGCTACAAAGCCAAAAACATTGAGGCCCACAAACCATGGCCTGATACCTCCAAAACTGTGAGCCTAAATGAATCTTTCCTCTTTTCAAATTGGTCATCTCAGGTATTTTGTTGTCATAATATAAAGCTGATTGTATTAGTTACTTTTCTTGGACCATCCACTTTCCTAGCTTTTTCAAACTTCTGGGTTTTCCATTATATCCTTGGCTTCACCCTTACATCTTTACATATTGCCCTCTGAAGGTGGGGTAGAAGCTGCCTTAGCTTCAGAATTTGTGCATTTTCTTTGCACTTAAAACCAGTGCCATGTGGATGCTACCAAGGTCTACCGCCAGCTGAAGCAGAAGCCAGGCTTCCCTCTCGTGGGTTCACCTTGCTGTTGCGGCAGCCATGAATGGCAGCCCTGCAATACCACACTGCCTTGGAGCCAACTGAATATGGACTGAAACACCCAAGAACTGTAAGAAATGAACCTTTCCTTCCCTAATTTTGGGCACCAGGTCTTTTGTTTTAGCAATGAGAAAAATGTAACCAAGACACTGATTCACACAGAACACTTTATGCTAATAAATTTCTTCAGCTTTCATTCATTTTAGAAAATTGTATCTCTACTGTCAGAAAGAAATATTTGTTTATTAAATTATACTTAGCTAGAAACTACTGTTTTTCAGCTCTCCAAATGCATCATTTCACTTTCTCCTTCTTGCAGAATTTCTGCTTAGAAATGTGCTGATACTCATGTTGGGATCCATTTTTATGTTATTTCTTGCTGTTCTCTGAAGTTGTCTTATGTTTATTTTTGACATTTGACTCTTAGGTGTTTTGATTCCCTCCTTTTTGGATTGAATTTTGTATTGGTTGATCCTGCATCCCCCCAAGGACTTGTAATTTGGACAGGGTTGAGTCTGGCATTTGTGACTGGTTTGTTGTGTAGCACTGGGATTGGTGGTGTGAGTGCTGCACTCACTCAGGGGTGGAGCCGACATACAGGGTAAGGATGAGAGGAAGGCATGCTCTCTTGCTCTTGCCCACTCTCTTGCCCAGTTCACCTTGCTGTTTGGCAGCCACCATGAATGCCTGACCTGCCATGCCATGCTGCCTTGGAGCCAGCTGAGTATGGACGGAAACTCCCAAGAACTGTAAGAAATAAACCTTTCCTTCCTTAATTTGGGCATCAGGTATTCTGTCTCAGCAACAAGTGAAAAGTAACTAAGACAAATTTGAATGGAGATCTCTGTACTTCCTAGCCTTAGACCTTCTCATTTTCCCTCAGATTATGAAAGTTTTCTGGCATTTTTTACATAATACTTTCTGGATTTTTATTTATTTATTTTGACCCTGGGAACTGTGCTAGCCAGCATTTGGTATTTTGTGGACATCCCTAATTCCTGCACACACTTTTCATTTTTTTCATTTTGATTTTCTGATTAGACCATTTCAAATATTCTGTCTTTGAACACACTTATACTTTCTGCAGTTTGATTGTGCCAGTTGTTAAAATTCTATTTCATATTTCTGTTTAGCCATTGAATTCCTGTTTGTAGGATTTTTTTTTCTTATTTCAATCCTTCATCAAGCCTCTCGTACTCTTTGTGGATTGTTTTCCAAGTTTCATTTATATTTATTCATGTGTCTTTTTACTCTATGGGATTTCTTTTAATGTATGATTTTGAATATAATGTCATTTATATTTAAGGGATTCATAGCTGAAACGATGCTAATTTCTTTTGTGTGTGTCCTGATTACCTAAATCTTCATAACCCTTATTATTTTGTTGAGGTCTGTGCATGTGAGCATAGAGCCATCTTTGTAAGTTTTATATGTGTTCTCTTACATTGATTGACCCTCACTATACTTACAGTTTGAACCTAAAATGATTTTCAAGGAACCAAGTGTTTAAGGTCTCCAAACTGCCACTCTTCAAAGGTAATGAAAGTTCAAAGAGATGGGGCTTAGTTTGAGATCTTTAGAGAATTGGAAGGGGAATGCACTCAAAGGACATTGTGGGAACCGAGCCTATTATCTCATTTGATTCACATCACAGTCATGAAGTGTGAGACTGCTCTACCACACGTTCCCTTCCACCAATAATCTACCTTGCAATAGGTCCCCAAAACAATAGGACTAACTAACCATGGACTAAAACTTTCAAGATGTAAGCCAAAATAAACATTTTATTGTTAGGATATTATGACAGGCACTTCATACAATGACTGAAAGCAGACTAATGCAATACTTTAATCTGTTCTTTGGTTTTTGATTGACAAATGGTTGGTAAAACTTGCTTCAGATTTTCTTTATGACTGAACTGTTTGCCTTTACACTGAGTAAGGATGGAGTAGCTTGCTGGGCTCAGCAATTACCATTGATCAGACTGAACACATGATATAATCTCTAACCAAGCAATACCAATATCATCATTTTGCAGTTGAGATTTACAAGAGAAGTACAGTGTTGAGGTGGAGTTACTGCTTCAGATTGTTGGCTAGATGCTATGCTCAATATAACTGTATGGCTAAGGTTTTCCTCCCATGCAGGAGAGTCGGCATAGAGTGTTTTTGAAAATGAACCATCTGTTATTTTAAACACCTGAGTATGGCAGTATTAACCCTCTGTTTCACTGAAATATATAGTGATGTTTAAATCCCTCTGTGGTTGAAATCTAGGTATGACCTGACACTGATTCTAGAGGTTGCCCATTCAAGTCAGGTAAACTTCTAGCATATCTGTGAGTGAGCAGCCTGTCTTCATAGTTTGAGTATGCTGTTAGCTGGCTCTTCTGATTGGGCAGCACCATTGGTACGTACACAGAGTTACTATTAGATTTAAACATTGGTCATTGTGCGATTCTTGCTTTGCTTATACCTAAACACAGTGGCATAACTATGTCATTGCCTTCTGTATCCTTCAGGAAATAGGAATGAGATTCCTGAGAATTATGTCAGAATGCTAAAGGAAGCTATAGATTTGCTTGTGTTTCTCTTTTCCAGAGTAGAAAGAACGAAAACTGAAGAATCCATGTGTCCATGTGGGCAATACTACTCTGCCAATTTTGATGATAGGGAAGTCTACAGCAGGGTTAGAGTGAGACCATTTTTCTTACCCTTTCAATGTTTTTGTTTTTGTTTTTTGTTTTTCTTTTTTTAGTTCTATGATCTACGTTGGTATCAGACTGATTTTCTGGTTTGGAGGTTTTCATGAAGATGATTTTATGCATGAATAGTTGCCATGCTTAAAATTTCTGGGGGTTTTAGTGAATGCTGAATCCCGTATTCAGTCCTTCAGGAGTCACTCGTCTATATAGCATTCCTATAAGACAAGTATAGTGGAAGTGTTTTTAAAGATTGCTGAAGTCAAAATCATGAAAAATATATCTGAATTATTTGAAATATTTGAATTGAAAAAATACTGCTAATTAACAAATTTTAAACAGAATGAGAAAATAATCCACATGCTGAGAGAAGATATTTGTATCATATAAAACTAACATTAGTCTAGTATTTAAGGTTTATTTTTAGAAAATAGTAAGTCAAACGATATGAAAGATATGAATGGAAAAATGTAGTAAATAATATGATCAGGCATTTTATGTAGAAAACCAGGGTAACTACCAGAAAAAATATTTCAACTGTATTGGTAAATTATGAAGCCACAATTTGTATCACAATTAGATAACTTTATATGACCAGTAGATTTGTTAAAATTTATTGCCGATAATGATAAATATTAGTGACGGCATGGGTCATCCTTTGTGCATTGCTAGTGGAAATGTTAATTTGATACTGTCACATTTTAATATATGATAGTCTGTACTATATTCCATCAAGTCCATGCCTATTTCTACAGTCTTAGGAAAATGTCACACTTGCCCCAAGGTAGATAGATAATGTTTATGTAGTATATATTGGCAACTCATGAAACAAATATTGTTTATTAATGGTTGAATAAATTAATAACAGATATTGGTAAAACAGGGGACTATCTACTCACAGTTATGATTTTATATAATATGCCGTTTCAAATTGTAAGTCAAAAAGTAGCATGGAAATAGTAATTCCAAATAGTAATTCTAAATTCAGATAGGTCAATGAATGTATTGCACAATGATAAAATATCACATTATTTTCAAGGCACTATAGAAAGTATTACATTAAGAAATGTAAATTTCAATTGTACTTGTTCTCTGTTCTCTGTTAGAAAAATAAGATGGGACAAATGTTGATTTAGGATTATTTGTAGTGTTGTTTTAATTATAACATTTCTTTCATATGTTCCTTTTTGTTTTTGAAGATATACTTCAAATATTCCTCCTCCCATTGTTCTTGCCAGTTTCTGAAGAAATCTCAGAAGTCTTCTTTCTAAGTACCTTTATGAAGCATGATTTTAAAAATACAGTAACGTTCTATTAGTTCATGGAAAGGGACAGTTAGTGCTCATATTGTTTGATCAATTTTACATGCCTATATCTGGTAACCTGAGAAACTGTTTTGACCATAGCAATATGCAGTATAACAACCATTGTTAAATTCCTATCATCTTGTTTTGGAATCCTACATCACTGGTTTTTGTTGTTGTTATCAGGTATTTTGTTTGATGGTTTGGTTGTTTGTTTTGTGATTTTTCTGTTTTTTTCTTTAAAAAAATACAGTAAATGATATTGTCATATGCCATTCAATGAAAAGATAGACTTGTAAAACCCTAAGGTTATCCTTATTCGCATTTTTAGTACTTTCAAGTGAATTTTTCATTCAATTTATGAACAAAGAGTTCAGTTCTTTGTTAATAGGTTAAGTCTGGCAGCATTTGCATGACCTTTCATAGTTGTTTGGTTTTGTACAAGTCATTTTTATTTTTATTTTGACCCTAAGTAGATTATAATAGATATAATTATATGTGTATGTATAGTTAAATGTGTATATATGATGAAGATAATATCCTGTTGTAGCACTGAATTCTACTAGATAATGTACTAAAATATCTACTTATCAATTTATAGGCTATGAACAAATTACAATTTTCCCTTTTTTGCTTTTCACAAATCTCTAGCAACTATCATGACTTTAATTGCATTAATGTTGTATTCATAATGCTAAAACTTATGCATCACATTTTTATAAAGATTTTTGATCTGATGTTATATTTCCTGTATACCTTTATATACTATTCTGTTTGCAGCAGCTAAATAACTTTCTGAATGATTATATGAGTATGTTTATTTACCTTCTGGTCTAAAAAGGGGATGAAAAAAGAACCCAATAATTTCTTTGCTTGTAGAAGGATGACACAATCTTATAAAGGTTGATTGAAGCATTTGATTTAAGAAAATTACTTTCCCAACAGTAAAAGGTGTTTATATAACAACTTGGCTATTAAATACCAAGCATGATAATTTCTTCTCTCTACCAGCTGTTCACATTTAATATTTGCATAATGGCATGAATAGTTTCTATAGTTATTGGTTTTCATTTTCAGTTCTATTCCACATGGACACACTTTTATCAAATATAATCACTTTCTTCATGAGTTTTCTGTTAGTTCTAATTTACTTTTCTTTTCTGGTTGTACGATAATGAAGACATAAAGTTTTCCTTACAAGGTAAATCTGTTGGGTATTTTAAAATCATATAAAGTTTCATCCTATTGACACATAAATTGAAGATGACTCAAAATCTAATAATTATTCAGTATAGAACAAAATAGTTTATATTTTATGGTTATTAGGTGTTCATATCTTTAATAGTTTGTTGAACAGTTCATTTCCTTTGAAATGGCAACCAAATTACTTGTTATCCCTGAAGAAATATTCATCATTCACTTTCTTATCTATTTACTTGTACTATACAT
>RJWM01032285.1:7500-21598 GCA_004363535.1 Dasyprocta punctata | reverse complement strand
CGACTTAAGCAGTGCGCGTAGTGAACGTGCAATCGGGGCGCTCTCTGAATTTCCCATACTGAGACTTCCCCAAGGTAACCCGCCCTCTCTTGATCTTATTTAGGCGCTAAGATTCTACCCTGAAGGTGCGTCCACCCAGGGTCCCAGGCGATCCCCGTTCCTCACCTGGAAACACGTACCTGAAGCCGGGGCTCGATGCAGCCCACCACGCCACGATACGAGGGTTGATCAGGTCCCCGTACGGGCCACCAGTTGTCGCGCACCTGTCCCGGCCGGCAGGAAGACACACAACACAGTGGCAGTGGTAGGCAGGCTTTTAATCGTCCCCGGTGAGATACGCCCCGAGAAGCCTCACATGCGTCCATCCGAAACGGCTCCTTCCGTGCTTCTCCTCCCTGGGTGGGAACTATCCTATATACTGTCCTAATGTCCAATCACAAGGCAGACGGGGGTGCTTTCCCATTGGCTAGCGTCATCGGTAGCCAGGCAAACATTCTCTGAAGCGGGGTTGTTTACTGCAAAGCGGAACACCCAGAAGCCGGAAACCGGCGCCATCTTGCTTCACTTGACGGGCGGGGTAATCTAGCTCAGGCCTCAGCTCCTACATGCAGGCCTCACGGCAAGAGTATGGCTCCTCACAGTGGAAGGAGCTATGTCTGACTATATATACCTCCTCTCAGAAGTCATACAGTGCTATATTCCATTTGTGAAAGCAAGTTGCTAAATCCAGCAGACACTTTAGTGATGGGCAATTAAGCTCCAACTCATGAATGGAGGGATATCAAAGAATATGTGGACATATGTTGGAAGCATCACAAACATATCAAGTTTGAGTTTCGTAAGAGATACACAGATGGAGATATCCAGTAGCTAGTCTACAGTTCAAACTCAAAATCTAAAAATGAGAATACACATTTTGGGAATAACACGCTACTTGTGCAACTGGAAGCTGTGGGTAGGAGAAATAGTGGACAAGATTGAGATTATTCAGAGACTGTGAAGGCTGAGAAGCAAGCCAAATACAAACATATGGGAATATCCACATTAAAGGCAAAAAGCAGTAAAAGAGCCAGCCAATGTGTCTAGGAAGGAAATACAGAAAATGTTTTTTATTTTCAACCACAAAATCTAAGAGAAAAAAATTATTTTTCAGAAAATTTGTGTGCCTCGATGTTGGTTGACAAGAATAGACCCCAAGGAAATATCAAGTGAAGTAAGATTTAGGATTGTTATTGAATTTTTAATACATGAAATTGCTTGACATTACCAAACTGAACTTTCTTATTTTTGGTAAAACTGAAAGGTGATAATGGAATGATAATACTTGAATAAATGATAAAATGTTATTTTTAATAAATACATAAAATGATGTAAATGAAATCTTTGGATGTAAATAAAAATCTTCAAAATGTGCTAAGCAACTGTGCTGAATAAATGTGCTGATTCTACCTACTATTCATGACATACCTAGAGAAACTGAGTTTTGGGTTAAACATGCTACCAGATATCCCTCAGCCAGCAGTAAGCAGGAAGGCCTGAAAATTGCTTGTCCCATCCCAAATTCAGGGCTCTTTCTCCTTTACTATGTTGCCTTTCTTGCTTATGGCTGATATTTAACAAACCGCTGTTAAACTGAAACAAAGGACAGTGAATTCTTCAAGGAGTAGGGATCGAGATTCATGCAGCAGAATTGTTTAAGGATCTGGGAATTTCAAGATTCTCAAGAACAAACCCTGCAGAACTTTAAATTAATATCTTTGTTAGTTTTAGTCAATGTTAGTCCATGCACTGAAATAAGTAAAAACGAAAAGTTAGTGCCTTAACATATATGCTAAATACAAGTATCTTCTGCTGCACAGACAGTTTCTTCCACATGGTAACTTAGAGACCCAGGCTTCTTTTACTTTATGATTCTGATTTTCAACAGCCTCAGATTCTCTTGGCAAAATCTAGTTATTTGGTTATATGAGAAGGGAAGAGAGCGAGGTACAAAGTAAGCCTTGGGCATCTGCTTTGCATCAATAACTCAGACCAAAATTACGTTAAGAATTAACAGCTCTGATTTTCCAAAACTCTTGTCATGAGAGCAAGAACCCATGATGGAGATGGCCGAGGGGGTTGGAATTCATTCCCCTCTCACTCCTGATGCTCCAGACATCCTGAATGTCATGAACTTTCACCCCCCACACCAGCACTATTTTACTGCATAAGCCCATTTTGCATCCTAGTCCTTTGGCATGAATTTAATTACTCTTCATCTCTCCAGGACCACCAAATTCTCTCCATTCATCAGAGGGTCCCATAAACCCTGAGTCTGTCATGTTATAAATGTAATTATACTTCACAATTCTATTCTTGTGAACTAATTTTAGACTTACATAACAGTTGCAAAAATAATTCAGTTCTCATATATTCCTCACTCAAATCCCTCTAATGCTAACTAACATTTTTAAACTTAGTTCAAAGTGCCAAGGAGGATGGTAAGTTTCAGGAGGCTACGGACTGGTCTGGCTCATTCATGGCTATATTCATAGTCCTTACCACTGTGCTCATCTATGTCAGACACTCATCCAGTACTTTTTGATGAATGCATAGTGGGAACACTGCAACTCCTCTTCATTACTTTCATGGATGTTTATATTTGAAGAGATTCGGGTCTTCTTACCCAGAACAGGAACTAGTTTTCCTTTCAAATTTTAAAAGTGACTGTGTCACTTTTCTCATTGCTGAGACAAAATACCTGACACCCACAAGTTAAAGGTGGGAAGATTCACTTCGGTTCACAGTTTGTAGAGGTTTCAGTCCATAGTCAGCCGACTCTAAGGAAAAGTGGCATGGCAGATGAACATCAGAGAGGAGAAATAGTCCATGATGTGGCAGGCAAAAGGCAGAAAGCAGCAACAGCAACCTCCCTTCTTTCTGACCCTGTATAGTCCTTTCAGGCTACAGTTCTGTTGATCAGTATCACCCACACCCAGGCTTCCATTATCCACACCCTTAATCCTAGCATCACACCCTTAATTCATACTCACACATCCTAATCCAGCCACCTTCAAAACTCCCACCTATGACCACACGAGGCTTTGGGGAGACATCTAGACACAAACCACAACAGTGACTAATAAGCAATTATACAACACTGATAGGTGCATGAATCAATAGGACATATTAAACTAAAATGTACATCGTTATTAAGGGTAACATATAGCCTCATTAATATGACATATATTCATGAGATGTAAGATCATTATTATGTAAATGAAAATTGACCAAAATGGTAAGATGACTATCATTAATGGATGTCATTAATATAATTTGTGCATAGCCATAGTAGGTTTTAAGCATCTTTGTCTACTGACCACAGCACTTAAATGGACAATTTTCTCTGACTAAAATGTCCATGTCACATTCTCCCTGAGCACTAGTTCCCTATTCTTCCACCTTCTCCCTAGGAAACACTTTCCCTATCATATCTGCCCAGATCCCTCTCTGACTTCCAGAGGAGACGTTCACTCTACACTCTGGATCATCTCCATTCAAGGTCCTTGGCTGAACATCTAATCTAATCTGTCCATTACATGAGACAGCCACATACTGGATTGCAGTCATTTTTATTGGTATGAGCTAGCAGTAATTTCAGTGCTTGGTCTGTGCATTCTACCATACTTTCAAAAATACAAGGTAAGATTTTGCCTAAGTAAAGCCAAAATGCAAGGTTCAAGAGTTCTTTTGTAAATGCCCTTGCTTTGGAGAAAAACACCTGACATTCTAGTGTTCTCTAGTTTTAAGATAATGCTGAGTCTATTCTGGCTGATACAACCAAGTATCACAGACTAGGTGGTTGTCATAGCTTATACTAGATGTCCCTCTGAAGCCTTGTGCACTCATAATTGGGGCCTTTGGAAAGTGACTGCATCATGAGTACATGATAAACACAATATAGAGAAACCTCATCAGAGAAGGTGGGTAATTTTGGGAGTGGCCTGAAAGGGTCAACCACCTCCTCCTCTCTTGCTCTCTCTATACTTCCTGCTGCCATACCATGGACTGTTTCCCCTCTGCCATCCCCCTCTGCTATGTTGCCCTGCCTTGGAACCAGGTAACGACTGTAACCTCCACAAACTGTCAGCCAAAATAACACTTTCCCTCTTCAAGTTGTCAGTGCCAAGTATTGTGTCCCAGAAACAGGAAAAGTAACTAAGACAGTGGTTTATAAGCAACACACTTATTCCTTAGAGCTCTGATGGAATCCTAAAATCATCAGGAAGAAACTATGACCTAAGCAGCCCCATATTCCATCAACTGAATATGCTTTTCTACTGGATGTGGCAGATAGCATAGGAAAAAAAGCAGGGACTATAATTATTAAATAGAAAATATGAAAAGGTAAATAAAAGAATAAGACAAATAATCCTTATTTGACACACTCTTTCTAGAAAGTAAATTTATCAACTCACTTATGAAGTTGCTATAGTCTTGATACCTCAACTAAATATGGAATAAGGTACAATATAAAAGTCAATCCAAGCCAGGCATGGTGGTGCATTCCTATAATCTCAGCACTTGGAAGGCTGAGGCAGGAGGATTATTGCATGTTCGAGACCAACCTGGTCCATAAAGTGAGTTCAAAGCCAGCCTGAACTGCATAGTGAGACCCTGTCTCAAAAAACAGGTCCAGGGATTTAGCTCAGTGGCTTAAGTGCCTGTCTGGCAGGCACGAGGTTTTGAGTTCGATCCCCAGTTCCAAAAAGAAAAAAACATTAATCCAAGTCTTTAAAATTTAACATTGGGGGATATAGATATATATAAAATATATAAAGTAGGAACAAGTTTTTTCCAATAATGCAAGGATCATTTAATCATATGAATAAAATGTAATTTAACACCAGAATAGAAGGAGAAAATACACAATCTTTAGAATAAAATAAAAAATATTCTAACAATATTCAACATCTATTTATGATTTTGAGAAAAAGAATAAAAATTTTCAAAAACTGGAAGCAGAGAATTTTCCTTCTTTCATAAATACTATCATTAACTGAAATAAATATTCTCAATGGAGAATTAAGCAATTTACTTTAAGCTCTGCAATTAGACAAAGATACTCATTACTACCACTATCCAACTACAGAAGATATGAGATCCTAACTAAGGCAATAGTATAAGAGAAAAAAACACGTTAAGGTGCAACGAATGATTAGAAAGAAAGGAATAACCTTTTTATATGCAGTTGGTAAAAACAAAGACAATGTTCACATCATTTGGAATAGTAAGTGTTCATCAAGGTTGTTAAAATATGATTAATATGAAAACTATGCAAAATGAAAGATTTCTCAATACCTGTGTCCCAAATGGGGATGATTTTGTCTACCAACAGAGATGTGATAATGTATAGACATATTTTAGATACCACAACTGAAAGTGTAAAGGGAAAGGTTACTGGCATCCAGTGGGTAAAGAGCAGAGATGCTGCAAAACATCCTGCAGTGAACAAGACAGTTTTGTTTTCCTTTTTAATTTTATTTTAGAGAAAATAAAACCAAGCAAAATGAAACAGAATGAAGCCAATCAAAACAAGACAGTGTAAGTGACACAGGATTTCAAAACAAAGTAATAGGAAATCAACAATGGTTACCATAATGTCTCTTGTTGTCTTGCAAATAGCTGCAGATACCTTCAGACATAGTAAAATCAAACAAAACAGAAACAGAATAGAACCAATAAAAACAAAATAATGAATGTAATACCAGACTTCAAAACAAGGTAACAGTAAATCCAAAATGGCTACCATAATACATCATTATCTTCAAAATAGCTGCCCATGCCATCAGATACAACAAAATCAAACAAGATAAAACAGAATAAAACCCAAACAAACAAAATAATGAGAATGATACAGAATTTTGAAACAAGATAATAGGGAATTAATAATGGCCACCACTTTCAGAAGGAGATTCCTCATATATGCTACATTGCAAAATTGTTATCCTCTGAATAGATGATCAAACTACCAGCTTTAGGCCTGCAAAGTCAGTGAAACACTAAACACTACAAGAATTAAATTGTATTTTACCTCATTAGCTATCATCACAGTCTGTATTTCTCCAGATCAGTGGGTCATTTACAGAGTGGGGGTGTGGGAAGCACATTGACTCTTCTTGTCTCCCTGCCCACACCAGAAGGGCCTGGCATCTGGCTATCCTCTAGTCAGTCCACACATGACACTGACTCACAGGAGGTCTTAACTTCTTGTTGATGTCTTTTTCTCCTCCCCATTAGTCTGCAAATGGTGCAGTCTCACAGGAAAGGATTGGCGTCTCAAGACAGCCTCTCACAGTAAAAAATTATCCAATCAAAATGTACATAATTGTTTGGCTGTTGAGAAAGCCTGTTCCCGGCTTTATAACAACCAGTAAGAAAATACCATTTATAACAGCAATACAACCTATAAAGTATTTTGGGATTAACCAAACAAGACATTTATAAGACCATAACAGAAAAAAATCTTAAATTCCTCTAACTGGCCTAAATAAAAAACTGAATGAATTGAACCATCTTTTATATTATATGACAATACAAACTATTGATTTTTTCCTAAAGTCACCAGTAAATGTTAAATAATACAATTTTAAGAATCATTAGTATTTGGAGAACTTGTTAATCTGACCTTCATGTTTTTAGCAGGATAATAGCTTGGGAACGTTTCCCTAGGCTTTTCAAGTGGTTGGTAACTTTTTCAAAAAGTGGCAATATGCATTAGTGGCATAGATCAGTGGCACATGGAGGCCCTGGTTTCAATGACCAGAACCAACCCCAGAAGAGGAGGGAGAACGGGTCAAATGTAGAAATGCTGTGACCCATTGTGGCCTTTGAGATTCTTTGAGGAAAGGACTGTGAGAGGATGAGAAAAATAAAGAGACAAAGCTGGGGTCAGGTGGAGCCCTTACTCACCAGATAGGAGGAAAGGTACTTTCTCCTCACTTCAGGGGCATTTATTTATACCTTTTAGCAACTTAATGTCATACAGTACCCCGTTGTCCTAGCAACCCACTGTTCAGATTGTCTTGGGGGTAGGTGTTCTCAGGGATGAAGCAGCTTCTTTACAGGACCCTGGGTGCTCTTTGTTCTTGGGACAGCCATGCCCCAGCCTTGCACATATTGTTAATTTCCCACTTTGGTGCCTCCTAACATAGAAATGTATTGAGTATGGTATTTAGGGGTATTGATTTCCTAGTCTACTGCCAATTGTATGAATCCCCAATACATAGAGTTCAACTTATTTGGAGATAACCAAATTTGAAGCCTAAAATTAGATTACTCTACTTACTAGATAATTAGTTTTCAAAACAATATTAATGGTATTTAAATATCATTGTAATTTAAAGTATGCACACCTATGACTGCACACTAAGTAAAAAGTATGTGACCGGATAGAAAGTTTTGAATGTCATTTTTCCTTTGTTCATCCTGATCATGGCATTCTGCTAATTCTGGTACTCTTTTTTTTTTTAATCGAAACTCCCTAACTCTAATCTCCCAGAAACTCATTAATCTGCATTAATAGCCTTTCTGGGAAGCTGCACATTTAATCAATTCTTATTTGATAAGGGTCTCTAATGCTTTCAAGTGATAGAAGATCCACTGAGCAACAAAGTATTTCAAAACCATCACCATTTTTCTAAAGCTACATCAGATGTTCATAAAGTGAAATTTCTCATATAATACAGGCATACAATTCTCAACTCTTTATCCACTTAGAAGGTTAATAAAACAGAAGGCCCTCCAGTGTTATCTAAATACTAATGACAGATAATTTTTAACAGGATTTCTTCGTAATCTTGATACATTTGTATTCAGATAGTTAAGGCTATTTTCTCAGTGATCTAATGGAGCTACACAAGTCAGTATTTCACTTGGTTTTTAAATGTCTATCCATGATAATGAAGATGAAAACCATGGTTAACCATCAGCCTGTAGCAAATGCTCTACTTCTGCACTGCATTCTAATTCCTTATACATAGGTACATAGATAGATGATAGATAAATAGATGATTGGTGGATAGATAGATAGATAGCTTTTACAATTTGCATAACCCCTTGCATCAATTATTTCATTTCATCCTTACAATACTACAAGGCAGGGAAAACTGGAGATGTTGTTTTTACTATAGGAAGAATAAGCTCAGTAACATTACGTGCAGAATTCTAGAAAATAACAGAATTAAAATCAGACCATGATCTTCTGACCCCAGGTACATCACTCTTCTACCATACTGACCTGGGCAAGAACCACCATAGCCTGACAGAAATTGCATCAGGCAGGAAAAAACACATGGGCATAGGTGAGGCTTAGAGCAATTTCATTACAGTTATTTGATAAATAGTTACTTAGCTTTAATGAATTGTCATTTGTCTGAAAACTCGATGCTACTGGTCAGCCATCAAAATCAAAGGTACACGATTTGATTTCTCTGAAATAGTAATGATTTTATACCAATTCTGATTGTGATTTTTCTGTGAGCTCTCCCATCCAACCTGTCAGGACACAGAATTACCTGATGTACATCTGTGGTTATAAGACTGCAAGAGTGTCCAGAGGTAACTGATAAAAATCAAAACGTGGTATCTGTTCTATATGAAGGAAAATAAACTAGCTTATGAATGTGCATTAAAACAAAAAGAAAAGATTCTACAGGGCAAAGCTGTCTTATACCTCTCCACGTCCCCTGGGTTTCATTTAATGCCCATTAAGAAGAAACGAAATACCTTTCCTCATCCTTACTAGGCACGTTTGTGGCCCCAATTTCTAAAAAGTTAAGATTATAAAAGCACACAATTTACCTAACATGACAGAGAAACCTTCAGAAGAAAAGGAGACCTGAAGAAACAGAGAAACCTGTCTGCTTTTCACGTGAGGTTTGATGAAATGAACAGTCATGGAAAAGCGAGATTGAACAAAGCGGGTCTGATCTAATAATAAACACGGAAGAACTGAGCAAGGGCTTTTGTTCAGTTCCAACTCTGTGTTCCTGTGTCTTCAGAAATAAGGATCCTCCTGTCCTTGGTGTGTGGGAAAAGACCTCTCACATGACAGTCTTGTGACCTGCTTCAGAGGAAAAGAGTGGGTGAAGGTTAAAGACTGAACTTCTTGATTCTGTAATGTTTTTCAAATCCTTTTGGCTCAAAATAGTTTAGCATAGTATACTCTGAATTCCATCACAGATGTGTAGAAATATATATGCATGTATCTCTCTGTATAAATCACAAACACATGCAACCATATTCATCTGAATTCAATTTTGATTTTCAATGGACTGTCCCTTCACTAAGACTCACTGACCTAGCAGAGCTATACAGTTCTGCTCACGGGATCGACTTTCAACTTGCACTAAAGCTTATGAAACTGCTTATCTGGCAATGGCAAACTCCAAACACCCTGCATCTTCCCACATTCATAGGTTGTACAGTGATTATTTCTTTGCCTACTGCAAAACCGTATTTCCCTCTTCCTTTAAGACACAGACCAAATGTTACTTCTCCTTTCCTCTGACTCCCACCACTGGCCAGATCCTGGGAGTAAATCTCTCCCTCCCCAGCATCTTTCACCGCCCTCAATTATAGCAGAATGAGACAAAATAAGTTTTGCAAGTGACTGCTGTTGCAGAAATTAGAACATCAGAGTGCTTGAAAAAAAAAATCATTCTGACTTGACATTGTTTAAAATAAGATGTTGCAGTAAAGCCTCACCGCCATGTGTTCAGCATGAAATGTTAGTACCCTGGGATCCCTTTGTTTAAAAGGTAAAAGTAAAAGGTTAACTCCAGAATGGGAGGCAAGAGGAGTGTCCTAATGTTATAGAATCACTTTTTAGTACCACGCAACTTCTATGCAAGTCTATAAGCCAAGTATAGCACAACTGTGGTCAGGAAGGCCAACTAGCAAATTTATTGATTAAAATTCTATCTAAAATGCATACTATTTTGAGACAATTATTTGGGTGTACTACTTTTTTTTTTACTTTCAATATTATCAATATTACTGAAAATAACAGTTCACTTTTATTTACAAACTCTAATTCCACTGGGAAAAGTTCAGTTATTATTTTGTTGCAGTGTTTTTGCTTTCCTGCATAAAGCCATGGTATAACCAAAGTCAATTTCTAGAACATTATTTTTATTTTTGAAAAGAGTGGATTTTTTATTAATCATTGTGCATCATAAGAGCTTTGCCTCTGATCGTACTTTAATATATATGAATATTTGAGAACAGTGACTTATAGTGGAAAATCAAAATTTATATATAGTATCTTTTGTCCTCCAATTTTCATTGACTAAAACAGTGAATTAGCTTTGGGAACACAAGCATCAAAAAATATTCATAGAATTGTCATCTTTTCTGGAAATTTTGCTGGCTGTCTGAACGTAAAAAGTCACAGGCAGAACTGGGCATGGTGGCCTGTGCTGGTAATGCCAGCACTCAGGAGACTGAGGCAGCAGTATCACTGTGGTTTGAGGTCAGTCTGTACTACTTAGTGAGTCCAAGGCCAGCCTGAACTACATAATGAGACCTGGTCTCAAAAAACCAAAAAAGAAAAAAGAAAAGGAAAAAAAATGTCACAGTCTGATTTAAAAAAAAAAAAAAACTATGTATTTCCTAATGGTGGATTGGACCTCCTTTCATGCTTACTATCTTTAAATGACACATTAAAACTAATTAAAGGAGAAAACATCTGAAACCACTTGAAAACCGAAAAGTACTATGCAAGCTATTATTATTCAACTATAGAAAGTAGAACTAAAGATTAGTCCTATACCTTGTATTTCCCTCATAAGATGATTTCTATTTTGTACATTAGTTCAATGGCTCTTCTCTGAATCTTTCTGCTCCAACATCATTTCCAAATTTGGAGAGATTAAATATCAGCATATTAGCTAACCCTGTGCAGACAGAATTTTTAGCCCTTTAACACTTATTTATTAGCATATTTCATCCTCACAATGTTCCATGAGGTAGATCCTTCTATACCAGCATTTTTACTGATGAGCAAACTGAAATGTGGAAAAAAGTTGCCCAAATTTTTCCTCTAGTAAGTATTAGAACTAGCATTGAAACTCAGGCCTGCTGGTTTTAGAGTTTATGTCTTAACCACCTATACCACAATGTTTCTCAGTGACAACTGAATTAAATATGAACTACTATCTTTTTATAATGATATGAGCATATTTATGGAAAGTCAAAAGCTACGAGAATACACCTAAATAATTTTTTCTTAGGCTGCAACAATGTAATTCAGTATACATTCCTTCTCATTTTATGACTTTTTAAAATTTTATTAGTACATGTTTGCAGTATATGCAGTTTACAATCATCTTGGAGGTGTGCACGTGGACATACTACAACTTGTTTCTTTTTTTTAATCCTCTTCCCTCCCTATTTTATTCCTCCTCTTCTAAGTCTTCCAGCCTGATTTTCAGTCTTGTTGATATTTATAATCTTAGCTTGGTGTGGTATATAATGCTTATATTCATTAAGGTTATTAGGTTCCTAAGCAAGGCATATCCTTATTCTATTTATTTCCCCTTCCCCTCCTTCTAACTCCTACCCCTTATTCCCTTGGACCCTTTTGCTACTATACAAGATTCACCCTTCTGCCACTTCTATCCATCTTTCATTATATTCTCTTTGTTTTAGCTTTGCCTTACTTCAAGTGAGAGATATCATATTATGGATCAAGTATTCTGACGTTCCTCCGTTGTTATTTTATGGAATCTTGGAGATATTTTGACTCTAAGATCTATCTTTTACAATGCAAATATTCCCAGGGATAATTATGCATTGGTCATTGTCAGCTATCACTATATATATATCTCTTGCTGTCATATAAAGAGTAAGTAATATGTGACAATATATATTGGACATTTATATGGATTTTGCTTTCTGTATTTGTCTGGTTATCCCACAACTAACATTTATTAGTCTATCATCACAAAAAATTTTCTATATTTTAATCAGATTGAATTGCAAAGCATGTTCTCTACTTAAAGGTATTTGTAATCATTTTTCAAGTTGAACACATCTTTAAAAAAATCAGATGATATGAGCCTATTTACCATTTGTTCACCAAATTTTTATGAGGTATTTCTGACACTGAAGCTACTGAAATGTATGGTAGATTTGGAATGGGCAGATAAGAGACTAAATAGGTATTCTGCCTAGGAACATCATAATGAAAATAAAACAAGAATTGAAAAAATACGTTTCTGATAAAAGCCCCATAGATAAGGCATACTTCCCATCTTAGTTACCTTTCTCTCATTGCTGAGAGAAATACCTCACACCCAAAGTTAGAGGAAAGATGTATTTAGCTCACAGTTTGTAGAGGATTTTGTCCATTATTGGCTGACTTCAAGGCAGAGTGGCATGGCAGAAGGGCAACAGTTGACAGCAGCAGAAGACAACAAAAATCAAAGAATCAAAATTAACAAGCAAAAGACAAGCCTCTTTCTGTGCCTTGTATTGCATGCAGTTTACCCATGAGGGTGAGTGTAGCACTCACACACTTAATCTTAGCATTTGACCATGTGTCTTGGTTACTTTTTACTCATTGCTGAGACAAAACACCTGACACACAAAATTAGGGAAGGAAAGGTTTATTTAGCTTACAGTTTTTGGAGGTTTCAATCCACAATCAGTTGGCTCCAAGACAGGGTGGCATGGCACTGGGGCAACACTTCAAGGCAGCAACCAAGCAAAAGCAGCCAGAGTAAAAGGGGGAGAACAAGCCTCTTCTCCTCCTTTATATAGTACACAGGACACCCCCCCCCAGGGTGGATGTAGCATTCACAAACATCCTTGCCTTCCTTTGCACAGGATGAGGATGTTTACAAAGTAAGACCCCTGGCTCCCTCCTGAGTCTCCCAGTTAAACTTCTGACCTTCTCAAATTGTAACAATGACCAGGCAACTGTGCTCTACACCCCACATTGTAGAGCTGCTGAGTTACTTAATTAAGCTGCTAAACTTCGCAAGTTGACACAATGTATAAACCGTAGCACCATCAATCAATCACAAACTCTAGATTCACTCACCTCTGAAAAACTCACTCCCTGTGACTGCATGAGGCTTAGAGGGGACATCTAGACACAAAAATATAACACTCCCAAACACAGGTACAGAAGTACACTTTTAAATTAGACCTTAATAAATATATATACTTTCAATAATTAGATCAATAATTAAAATGCCAATGTATAGTCATAATAAATTTCAAACTGAAAATTTAACAACAAAAATTTCTTAGATAATGTTATGGTTTCTGTCCAGATGTTTCCCCAAAGCCTAATGGTCATAGGGCTTTTTCAAAGGTGGCTGAATCTAGCGTGCATAATGCTGGAATTAATGGTGTATGATTAGTAAATCAGTCCACTGATTGATTTGGCATAGTTCTGGCTAAGATTAAGGATGTGAGTGCTACACCCACTCTAGGGTGGGTAGACTGCATACAATCTTGGAGGAAGAAATCTTGTCTCCCTCCCTTGTTGCTTTTGCTACTACCTTATGGGTGCCCTGAGCTGTTCTCCTCTGCAATGCCCCTCTGCCTGTGCCGCTCTGCCTTGGAACCAGCCAATGATGCACTGAAACCTCTACAAACTGTGAGCCAAAATGAACCTTTCTCCCTTTAACTTTGGATGTTGGGTATTTGGGGTATCTAGAAAAAATCACCAATTAACAAAATTACCATCCCAGGGTCTTGCTTACAGCTGATATCAATAAATATTTGTAGAGAGAGCAATAGCATACATAATTAAACTTCAATTACAGTCAAGTCTGTTGCTGCTTCTGTTGCCAAATGGGGTCCAGGGTGGTCACCACAAAGAAGAATTAGGGATCTCTCACCATATCTTGGAGTAGGTACTTGACTCGTCACAGAAAGGAAGTGCAGGACTCATCAGTAGATTTATGCATAATAAAAGAAGTACAGACTCACAAAGGAGGTGAGGCCTGAGGGGCAGCATACAATGGTGTGGTGCTGGAAGTGCTTTTGTGGTATAAGGAGTGTACCCAAAACAGATGATCTCTAAGATATGTGCTCCTAATGT
>RJWM01032285.1:0-2500 GCA_004363535.1 Dasyprocta punctata | reverse complement strand
AGCAACAGAGTAAACAGCCTCCCTGAGAGATACAGTCCAGATGCTGGAATATAGCAACATGGGGAAGACAAGAAGAAAGGAAGTAGGTCCTCTGGACCCAGGAAGAATCTAAAGTGAGAATTGAAGCCCACAGAAAGAGTTAAAATAAAAAAAAAAAAACACTTAAAGAAGGTGGTAGCTGGTGGCTCCTCTGCCTGGAGCCAGACCCACTATGTGAGATGAGCTGCTGGAACCTGGGGACACACAATCAAAGTGCCACAGTGGGGACCCTGGAGGCCTCTGCAGAGAGAGGCAGCATTGGAGGAGAGTGACAGTGGACAGGGGGAGCAGACCTGGAGGACTGAATTGACTGACAGTGAGTTCAGGGGACTCCATCCTCCCACCCTCCCATGGGAGACAGAGATTGGTCAGGAGCCATTTTGGAGTCAGGCTGGATGGGCCAGGGGTCTGAGCTGCTCCTGGCTTCCTCCAGCAGCTCCTAGCTGGGTTCAGACCCATGGAAATGGCTATGACTGAGCCCTGCTCCTGCGCACACTCTAGGGACCACCTCAGAGGATCCCTGTGGGTGACTGGCTTGGTCTGGACGTGGCGACTCCACACACACTCCAGGGGCAGTAGCAAAGGATTCCACTGGTGACCTGCCCAGGTTTGCAGGCAGCAGTCCCAAGCCTGCACTTACTCCACCAGCCATCTGGGAGCCAAGGTGGGCTGGGGAAAGGCAGCGGACAGCCCTGCAACAGCACACCCAGTGGCCACCATCAGATATCCATAATCAGCACTGGCTAGAAGAACCAAACAGTCTCACTTCTGAGAAATTGCAGCCAATGCAAGGAGTGCCTGGGACCTCAGTACCCATTTGTCCAGAAGAACTTAGGTATATGCCAAGACAAAGAAGTAAAAGGCAGTCTCTGGCCTTCAATCCAAGCAGAGCAAGTCCAGGAGATGCAAACACAGAAGAGATCAGGAGTCCCATAACTGAAGTTTCTGAGGTAGCAACTGAAGTAAAGAAACAACTTCATGAGGCTATAAAAGAAATTAGAACAGAAATAATAACTCAACTAAAAGAAGAAATGAAAAACATAATAAAAGAATGGCTAAGCATCTCTAAAGGAGACCTAGATGAAAAAATGGAGCTTAGGAAAATGAGGGAAACCTTGAATGAACAATACAAAAAAGATTTAGAATACATGAAACAGATTCAAAGAGATAACCAGGAAATCAAAAATTCCAATGAAAGTTGGCAAAACCACTTGAAAGAAACTGAAGATAGACTTTTAAACCTTGAAGACAGGTTTACAGCTTGTGATCACGAAAGGAAAGATCTCTTAAAAATAACAAGGAACCTGGAAGTAACAATTCAAGGACTGCAAGACAATGCAAAGAAACATAACTTAAGAATAAAAGGTGTGAATGAAAAAGCAGGGGTCAATACAAATGAAATTAAAAGTCTATTTACAGAAATAATTTCAGAAAACTTCCCAAGCATGGGAACAGGAAGTGACTTTCAGATAAGTGAAGCATATAGAACTCCAGCTAGCCATAACCAAAATAAATCTATACCCAGACATAAAATAATCAAGATCCCAGAAATTCAACACAAGAACAGAATATTAAAAGCTGTTAGAGAAAAGAAACAGATCACCTACAAAGGAAAACCCATCATAATCATGACAGACTTCTCAACAAAAACCATCAGGTCAAGAAGAGCTTAAAGTATTTCAAGCCCTGAAAGAAAACAACTTCCAACCCAGATTGATGTACCCTGCAAAACTATCTTTCAAAATTAATGGAGAAACAAGATACTTCCATGACAAAGAACAACTGAAGGAATTTACGACATCAAGCCAACCCTACAAAGAATACTGAAGGACATTTTAGAGAGAGATAAAAAAAGTCCACAGCTCCAGAAACAGTGGCAGAGGGATATCACTGAATGGGGCAGACAGTTGAATAGAGAGGAAAAGTAGGCAGCCAATGGCAGGAAAATAGCATGGCAGAGACGAGGCAGTGCATGTTGGCCTTAACCATTAATGTAGATGGCCTCAATTCACCAATAAAAAGAAACACAGGCAGACTGCATCAGGAGACAGGATCCATCAATATGCTTTTTACAAGAAACACACTAAACTCAAAAGGGGGTTCATAGACTGAAAGTCAAAGGAGAGAGAACAATGCTGTATGTGACAGGGAACCAGAAAGAAGTGGGGGTAGCTTGCCCACTAGCTACATAGTGGACAAGAAATATATGGCATTTTTATCCAATGGAAAGCTACTCAGCTATAAAGAAAAATAACCTCATGCTTCTTGTAGGTAAATGGATACAACTTAAGAGCATGTTCATGGATGAAATGACCCAGAGCCACATGGGTGAACATAATGTTATCTCCCTAGTACAAGAAAAACTAAAGGAGTTAGTAGGATTCAAAATACAGAATACATATTTTAAAAGGGGAGGAAGTGTCTAAAAAAGGTAGGCAGTGGCCATTGTTAATCTATCATC
>RJWM01032284.1:0-21353 GCA_004363535.1 Dasyprocta punctata | reverse complement strand
GATCTTCTCCCCAGGGTCCTATGGGCTCAGCAGCACCACATCGCTTAGCAAGGCTGCTTCAAATACCGCACATGGGAGCCAGGTGTGGTGGCACACGCCTTTAATCCCAGCACTTGGGAGGCTGAGGTAGGTGGCGCGCTGTGAGTTCAAGGCCAGCTTGGGCTACAACGTGAGCGCAAGGCTGGCCTGAGCTACATAGCGCAACCCTGCCTCCTGGCCAGCCACTGAGCCGGGAGTTTGGCTCAGTGGCTTAAGTGCCTGTCTGGCAGGTGCCAGGTTGTGAGTTCGATCCCCGGTGCTGCAAAAACAAACAAAGACCGCACATGCATACACACGTGTGCTCACACACCATGTGCACACACATGCATACACACATGTAAACACACAGCATGCTCCCCACTTCCCATCCTGCCAGTCAGAACTGTGCCCAACCACCAGTGTGACCCCTGACAAAGGGACAGCACTCAGGGTGCTCCACTGTCCCCGTCGGTGACTCAGGGCGCCTCAAGAATCCTGTGACTGGGCTGGCACAAATGCCTGCCTGGCAGGCATGAGGTCATGAGTTCAATCCCCGGTTCCAAAAAAAAAAAGAAAAAATCCTATGACCTTGAGGAAGAAAGAGACAACTGCTGGGTGATATTGAAGTGTGGGTGCTGATTTATGTCACTTAATATTATGGTGTCAAGGTGCATCCATTTGCCTACAAATACCGCGCTTATCTTTATTTGTGGCACAGTAGTACTCCATTGTGTGTTAATATCACATTTTCTTTATCCACCCATCTATTGGGAAAGAAATGACTTCGTTTTCCTAACAAGGCGTGAAGGTCTTGAGAAGTCTGGGTACAAAAATCTGAAAGAGCTGGACGCGCAGGCACACACCTACAATTCCAGCAGTCCCCGGGGGGACGCGTTCAAACCCAGCCCAGGCAACTTTCGAGACCCAATCTCAGAATAAAAAGTAAGAGGGTGCTGAGAGCTGGGGATGCAGCTCCCCATCAAGGCCTTGGATTCCGGCCCTAGCCTTGGAAAGAGAAAGAAGGAGAGGAGGAGCCAGAGGAGAAGGGGGGAGGGGGAAGGGTCTCAGGGAAGGGCAGGCACCGAGCCCACAGCGGGCAGCGGCGGGGTGAAGAGCCCGCTCCCCTCAATCGCAACCCACCGCCCCACCCCAGGCACCCGCGCGGGGTCGCTCCCTACTCCTCGGACCTTCGTGCCCCGTGGACCCCTCGCCCCACTGTCCCTCAGGTTCCCGCGGAAAACAGGTTGGCGACGCCGGGCTGCTTGCTGTCGCCCTGGGAACGCCGTCACCATGGGAACACCCAAGTCTCTCCACCCCCCACCCGCGCCGCGCTGCGGGGGCGGGGCTCGGGCGTGAGCGGAGGCTCTGATTGGCCGGCGGCTGGACTGCCCGGGACTAATGACGCTATGGGCGGGGTAGAGAAGACCGCGCGGAGGGCGTGGTTCCGCGGTGCCGGGTCGTGCTTCCGCTCAGAGACTTGAGCAGACACAGAGGGCAGGGGGTGTTCACCCCGCTCACCGCGGGGAGGCCAGCCGTTGCGGGCCGGGCCTGCGCCTTCTCGCCCAGGCGGAGGTGCGGGGAACCAGGGATGCGTGTCTACACGTGCGGAGCCAAAATGCACACGACCTGTAAAAGATGCTTAAAACCGGCCGGGCGCGGGGCACACACCCGTTTTCCCACAACTCCAGGAGACTGAGGCGGGATTGCAAACGCAAGCCCAGTCTGGGTAGATTAGCAATTTACTGAGACCCTGCCTCGAAATTTAAAAAATAAAAGGCTGGGGATGGAGCTCACTGTAAAGAGCCTGCGTTCAACCCCCAGTCTAAAAGCAGGGAAGAAGCCGGGCGTAGGTGGCGCACGCCCAGCACGCGGGAGGCTGAGTCGCTGCGTGTTCGGAGCCAGCCTGGGCTACAAAGTGAGTTCAAGGGGCTGGGAACATAGCTCAGCTGCATGGCGCCTGCCTGGCAAGCATAAGGTTGTGAGTTCGGTTCCTCGCACCAAAATAAATAAACAAATAGTTCAAGAATAATAATTTTTTAAAAAAAATTTAAATAAATTTTAAAAAATTAAAAAGCGAGTTGAAGGCTAGCCTGAACTGCATAGTGAAAGCCCGTCTCAAAAATAAAAAAGGAAGGGTTTAAAACTTTATCAGATTGTAAAGAAAATCTCAAAATAATACACCCCCCCCCATTCAAGGAAGCAGAGTAAGCAATATAGAAATCTCTTGTAAGAGATGCCTGGGTTTAAAGATTTGCTAGTAGACACTGTCTCCAAAAACACAAAAACAACAACAAAAAAAGATTTACTGCTTTACTACACGGGCGTAGTGGCATATACCTGTAATCCCAGCACTTGGGAGGCTGAGGCAGGAGGATCAATGTAAGTTCAATACCAGCCTGGGTTACAAAATGCGCTCAAGCCCAGTGTGAACTGCACAGTAAGACCCTGCCTCAAAAAGACCAAAAAAAAAAAAAAATTTACTAGTACTATTAGCAGAAAATCCGCTTTTTAACCAAAAAGAATTTAAAGAATACACTGGAACAGTAACTGCAATTTTATAAGGAATTTTTAATAACATAAGATAATCTCACAGATCAAAATCTTAGAAGCTAAACACTCCAACACTGACGCTAAACACTGCTGACAGGTGAAAGCTGGACTCCTCCAGGGTAGGAAGGAAGCAGCGCCCCGCAGAGCCAATGCCTGGCGCGTCTGGAAGCCCTGCCATGGCTAACGCCATGTCCCAGGGCAGGGAGCAGGAAGCCAGGGGTCGCCAGGCAGCACCTTCAATGAGGGCTGCAAAAGGAGGTGCCTGGTTCTACCACCACGCGGGCCAGGAGGGCAGAGTCATGCGATGCCTTGCAGGTACACGCGAGACCAGAAAACCCTTGCAAAACATTGTCAGAGCCTTTGGGGCTCAGCCAGCCTAGGCCGTGGTTATGCGACACAAGCGGACTGCACTTGCGCATCGCGCCTTGTGCGTCACACAACGCGCGTGGCGATGGCACCGGCGTCTGTGCTGAGCACCCGGGCGCCGCACTCCACTCCCTCGGCTCTGCGAGCTCCTCCTGGGCCCTGACCTTTACCGTGTCTCTGTCCTGGCCTTCTGTGACCAGATGGTCACAAACTGCGGGGCTCCAGACACAAGTTTCGCTCACTGTTTTGAGGCTGAGTCCAAAATCAAGGTGTCACCAGGCTCAGGGCGACAGCGGGTGTGCGTCCAGCCAGGCGTGACTATGCCATCTTGAACTGTCACCTGCATGGCGGTACCCAAGTGACCCGGGTCATTGTCCCTGTGCAGTTTTCCAGGATACCACGTCTACATGAACAAGGCGCTTGCCTGCATAATCTGTGCACGGGCCCCGGGTTAGATCCCAGAACTGGTAAAGAGGATGCAACCACTAGCGATGCGTGGCGCCTGCGCCTGCGCAGTCAGTGGACGATAAGCCAGGTCCATTCCAGTTTAGACTCAGGCACTTTTGTCCCTCCCAGTGTACACGCCCTCCTCAGAACCACACTCTACCTGGTCCTCCTGCTGTTCGGAACCGATAGCCTGGGACCCGTGCCATCTGCGTGCCTGTCCTCATCCCGGAACAGGCCAGACCCCTGCAGTTCGTCACCCACATCTGCACCCTGGTCCCCTTCTGTGACTTTTTTTCCCACTGGCTCTCAGAAGTACACAAGGGATGGGGCTTAGGGCCACCCAGACACCCTGGGACCATCTCGTGAAGATTCATAGATTCATCGCGTGGACAAAGATGCTGTTTCCAGACAAGGTCACGTTCGAAGGCTCCAGGAGAGGACAAGGACAGATCTGGAGGCAGGGGACCTTCCTCCTCCCCCTCGGTTCTGACGGCAGCCCGGCTAGGAGCCCCTGCAGGGGTCCGCACGTCTCCATCTGTGCTGTGTCTTCTCACACCCAGTGGAGCCAGGTAGGCCTGGCTGGCCTCCTGCCCGGAGTCTTCCCTCCCACGTCCTCATCGGGTCCGTGGTGTGGCTGTTCTTCGGGCCTGGCCCTTGCCTCCCACCGGTGTCCCATCATGAACCCCAATTCTGAGTGACACGCAACCCCGGCTACCTCCAGACCCAGGCCAGTGGGGTGGACAGCGCTACTGGTGTTCACTGCTGTGCTCTACATGGTTCAGACACTGTCACTTGAGGTCTCTTGACAGGTCCTGTCCCCAGGAGGTCCAGGAGCGGTCTGCGGGGAGTGTTCGGGTTTTTGAAAGAGATGTCCAATTCTAAGCTACAGATGGGCTGGCCTTGACTCACGACCATCTGTGTCTCCCAGGGGACAGCACCCTCCCCCACACAGAGTCAGCAAAAACGCCCCCCTCCTCCAGGCAGCCGGCGTCTGCATCCAGACACTGCTTGCTGGGCCTGTGAAGCGCAGGATGCCAGGTCCGGCCGTGTCTGCTGCGGGACCCGCATGGCATCCTGAGTCAGGGGTCTGCCGTGTGACTCCCGGGCTGGCCAGGTTCCTCTGTGTGGTCGCTGCGGTTTGTCCCCTGGGACCCACGAGGAGACTGAATCCTCCTCTCGGGACAGTGGCGTGGGAAGTGGGACCAGGCAGGCAGAGGAGATGCTGGAGACTCCACCTTCGGGAACAGCTCGTCAGCTCGCAGGACCTGTGGGTCCATGGGTCATCATTCGGGAGTGGGTCTGCTGTAACTCCAGCCTGCTGGGCTGGGCGCTCCCGTCCCATGATGAGTGCCACCGTGGAGGCCTGGGTGGGAGCACCCTCATGTCACCTGCCCCGGGGAGGAAGTGACTGCAAGGGACTTCGTGACCCCTGGCAGTGGGCTGAGCACTGGTGTGCACCTCCCGACTGGTGAAGAAACAGCTCAGGCTCGGACAGATCTGCAGACCCAGCCACGCTCTTCGTCTGGGTAGTGGGGCAGCAGGTGTAGGAATATGATATGATGCTGTGTGACGCAGCCTGGGCCGCCCCCTTCCGGCCATCGGAGGGCTGAGCACTGCGCTGGGAGGCTCAGCAAGTGGGAAGATGCATCCCAGACCCCCTGTCTCAGCTGGGAGCTGGGTGGGACAGTAAAGACATCTGCCCAGGAATCTCAGAGAAGGAGCCAGGGGTGGTGATGCATTCCTGTCCTCCCAGCACTTGGGAGGCTGAGACAGGAGGATCCCAAGTTCGAACCCTGCCCTGGGCAACTTTGGGACACAGTGAGAACCTGTCTCAAAAACTAAAAACGGGGCTGGGTATGGTTGTGCACACCTGTAATCCCAACACTCAAGAGGCTGAGGCAGGAGGATCACCACTGCCACCCTGAACTATATAGCAAGATCTTGTCTGAAAAAAAACAATAATAAAAACAATAAATAAAAATTTAAAAGGGCTTGGATGTTGCTCAGTATGAAGACCCTGGGTTTAATTTGTAATATTAAGGGCTGGGAGTTTGGCTCAGTGACGTAAGCACCTGTATGGCAGGCGTAAGGTTGTGAGTTCAATCCCTGGTGCCACAAAAAAAAAAAAAAAAAAATTTGTAGTATTAAAAACAATTTTCAGTAAAAGTAAATACAGGGGGCCTGAGAGACAACTCTGCCCACTTCACGGGGCTCCCCCTTGATGTCCCGAGACACCAGGATCCCCTCCTTCCATCCGCGGGGTGTTGCTCTTGGCCAGACATGCACTGTCTGCAGCCTTTGGTCTTCCATTAGAAGATCAGGTATTCCAGCCCAGTCTGGGGACTTGGTGACTAAAATAAAACATGAAAACAAGACCAGGGCTGTGGCTCAGCGCCAAGGACCTAGGTTTGACCCCAGTCCTGCAAAATAAAAACAAAATGGAACAACGAGAACCCAGTCAGTTTCCACAGCTACATCCCCTATGCCCGCCCTATCCACGATGGCCCCCCCAGAGCTGACCCCACCCCGGTGCCACATGCACACCCTGTGTGTGGTGTGTCCTTTCCATACCAGGTGCCCAGTGTCCCTCACCCCAGCCACACCCTGGGCTCCAGTGTCCTGTGTGTGGGGTCCCCTCCCCAAGCCCTCGGCCCTCGCCTCGCCTGTACACACCAGGGTTTCCCTGATTTCAGGGGTGTGGTTGGCAACGGCCCATGAGTTTCTTGGGCTCCAGGAACAGTGAGGACAGGCTCTGTGCAGGGGGAACCCTGGAGTCCTGCTGCTCCTACAGCAAGAACACTTGATGGAGGTCCCACATCTGAGGCAAGCAGTCACATGGGGCAGGGCCGCAGGCCATGGAGGAGGGAATGCTGGGGGACAGGCAGCACCCAGGCACCTGCCCGCCGCTCTTCGTTCTTCCTCAGAAATGATCTCTAATATCCCGGAGTCACGATGATGACTGTTTGAGTCATGTCACAGTACAGCTAGCGACAGGCAATTCATGTGAAAGTCTGGTTCCGGATACTGGCTGAGCTTTGCGCACTGTCTTGTGGTTCTGCTTGTTTTCTGCACCCCGACCTCCTCCTACCTTCCTAGCACCCTTCTGTCCCTTCGAGCCCCTCCTTCAGGATCTGGGACCCGCTTCACACACTGGGCACCATGTGGCCGGCTGCAGCCGCAGGGCAGCCCTGTCATCTTGAGAGCAATCCAGAGAGGGAGCCGAGACCTAGGTGGCCCACTCGGGCCTAGTTGCCCCTGTTCCGGACAGCTGGAGGACACCCAGCCTTCGAGCAGCAGCCTGGTGACTACTCTGCCCAGAAAATCCCAGCACTGCTCACTAGAAGTTAATATGTTCACATTTTAAAAAATGTATTTATTTTTTCCAGTACCAGGGCTCAAACTCACAACCTTGTGCCTGCCAAGCAGGTGCTTAAGCCACTGAGCCAAACTCCCGGCCCTACATCACCAACATTTTACTTCTTTGCTAAGGATTTAGAGGGAAGCAATAGCTCTCAAGAATTTGTGGGGGAGGCTGCGCATGGTGGCGTATGCCTGTAATCCCAGCACTTGGAAGGATGAGGCAGGAGGATCGCTGTGAGTTTGAGACCAGCCTGGGCTACAAAGTGAGTTCAAGGCCAGCCTGAACTGCATAGTGAGACCCTATCTCAAAAAATAAGGCCAGAGATTTAGCTCAGTGGCCTAAGTGCCTGCCTGGCAGGTGTGAAATTGTGAGTTGGATCCCCAGCACCAAAAAAAGGAAGAAAGAAAGAAAGAATTTGTGGGTTGTTGTTGCTTTTTTGGGGGGACAGGGTCCCACTATGTAGTTCAGGTTGGCCCAGAACTCACTCTGTAGCCTATGCTGGCCACAAATTCTTGGTAATTCTCCCATCTCAGCCTCCCACCTCCGGGATTATGGGTGGGTACCATGACGTCTGGTTAAAAATTTGTATTCTGGCTGTGGGAAGTGGCACACGTGTAGTCCTAGCTACTCAGCAGGCTGATGCAGAGTTGCTTGAGCCCAGGGGTTCAAAGTCAGACTGGGCTGCTGGGCATGCATGCCTGTAATCCCAACACATGGGAGGCTGAGGCAGGAGAATTACAGAGTTTGAGGCCAGCCTAAACTACATAGTGAGAGCTTGTCTCATAAAAGCAAAATAAAAACAAGCAAAATCAAGACAAAGCTCAAGGCCAGGCTGGGCAACACAATGAGAACTTGTCTCAAAAAAAAAAAAAAAAGAAAGAAAGACAGAAAGAAGAAAAGTCAACAGCAAGCGTGGTGGGCATGGTGGTACATGACTGTAATTCCAGCATTTGGGAGGCTGAGGCAGAGAGAGAATCACTGGGAGTCTGAAACCCGCCTGGGTTACAAAGTGAGCTTAACCTGAACTGCATAGCACAACCCTGTCTCAAAACAAAACAAAACAAAACAAAACAAAACACAACAAAAGCAAACAGCGAATTTAGTATTTAAAAGTGCAAAACAAAACATTTTAACTTCTTATCATTTTTCAAAGATAAAATTGCTAGCCGGGTGTGGTGGCGCAAGTCTTTAATCCCAGCACTCGGGAGGCTGAGGTAGGCAGAGCATTATGAGTTCGAGGCCAGTGTGGGCTACAACGCGAGTGCAAGGCTGGCCTGAGCTACACAGTGCGACCCTACCTCAAAAAACTAGGGCCAGGAGTTTGTCTCAGTGGCTTAAGTACCTGTCTGGCAGGTGCAAGGTTATGAGTTTGATCCTTGGTGCCGCAAAAAAAAAAAAAAAAGATAAAATTGCTACCTAATTTTTTTAATGTGACTGGATGTTCTCCTTGTTGATTAAATTTCAACTTTTTCGGTGTGTCTTCTTTGTGTGGTTTAAACATCGCTTTGAAGAACCTGTTATTCTTGGTAGCCTGATAGAGTAGCGCATAACACAGCCCCTCTGTTTGCCATACGCACAATGACAAAGCTCCAGCTTTAAATCCACTGCTGCTGTACAGACAGAAGACTTGGCCCAGCACGGGCCACCCGAGCCCAGCCAGTGGTTTATTTAGCAGGGAAGCTGCGAGAAGGGCAGTCCTGCAATCCCACAGGCCGCGCTGTGCTACCAAACTGGAGGTGAGACCGGCTGAGCTATCAGCTGCTCCCAACTGCACTGCTCTGATCTCTTGGGAGTTCAGTCCTCCAGCTCCACCCAGCAGACTTCCTACTAACGACTTCCTGGAAGCGTCTTACTGGATAAAGGAAAGCAGAAAGGCAGTTTCTGGAGAGTGATTTCTGGGAATGAGAGCGGGGTCTGAGATAAGCGTGCCTCTGCATAAATGTCTAATCTAAAATCTAGGCATGGGGTATGGCAGGAATGACAAAGTCCACCCAGAGGCACTGTTTCAAGCCCCAGGCTTCCTCCCCACAAAATATCTTGCTTCACATTTGTCCTCAGTGGCTCAGGTTAACTGAGATCCTACACTGTGGCCCAGGCGATGCCTTCCCAAGCTTGGTTCTGGCCGAGGAGCCTCAGGGGACCCAAAACAGGGACAGGTCCTGGGCCTGCAACATGGCTTTCTTTTCCTTCTTCCAAAAGCCCCTGTGCCCTGACCCCCAAGACAGGCTTTGTGACACAGGCTGCAGCCCTCCCTGAGCCCGACTCCTTCCTTTCACCCCATTCCGGGATCAGGCTCTGGGGACAGAGGCAATGGTGACCACGGATGGGGCAGTGCTGGCAATGGTAACCATGTGTTGAGTGTGTGCTGGGGACTTGCAAAGTGGGCAACTACAACCTATACTTTCAAGTATATAGATGTCTGAAGTTTACCAGGCATGGTGGCACATGTCCATCATCCAGGCTAAGGCAGAGCAGGCGAGTTTCCAGTTGGGGCCTAATCTGGATAACCTAGTTTGTGCGTGCAACACCCATACCCGAGCCCAAACATCACTGTGCTCTGGAGTCAGGCAGAGATCAAAAGGACAAAGAAAGAGGAAAAGCTGCTTCTTCCCCTAAGAGAGACGAGTCATCCTCCAGATGCTGTGGGAGCTGACACAGACTGAAACTGGCCAGCTGGAGCTCACCCTCAGCCAGTCCTGCCCCACGCTGCCTGGATAGACTCACAGGACAGCAGGTGTATCTGTCCTGCGGGCTGTGGAGCTGGTATGTTATGGTTTGGTCCCCACAAGTGCTATCGGGAGATGATGGAAACTTGAAGAGACCAGGCCCAGTGGAAGACTTTGGGTCACTGGAGCTGTGTCACTCCAGGGGGTGTGGGATGTGGTTCTCTTTCTCTCCCTCACTTCCTGGCCATGAAGTAAGCAGTTTGCTCCACCACCTGCCCCTGCTGTGATCTGCTGCCCCCCAAGACCCCCAGCTATGGGGCCTGAGACCTCCAAAACTGACCCAAGCGAGCTTTGCTCTGTGTAAACCAGTGCATCTCAGGTACTTGTTACAGTGACCACGCCTGGGGGTAAACCGAGGTTCACACAAAGTTGTATGAAACACAAGTGAGCAGAGCCAGGCAGAAGCAGGGGAAAGATCCCTGCTGGTCTCGAGTAGCTGTTCTGTGTGGGGACTTGTGACAGGATCAAGAGGCCCAGAATGGAAGACAGCAGCTTCCCCTCGTGGCTCCCTCATCTCTGACACTGTGCTAAACTCTGCGGTCTCATCACACAGCGCCCAGGGGAGCACATACAAACACACCCTGCTCCACACAAGAAAGTGATGCGCTGAAGGGTGAGTGAGGACCAGAAGCACAGAGCTGGGAGCCCCAGGTCTCCAGACTCTAATGTGACACCACTGCAACAGGGACATGGGTCTGGGGGCCTGCTGGGTCTCAGATGGAGAGGTGCAGGGTTTGTCCTCAAGGGAGGCCTTCAGAGGGTGTGTCCCTCCTCCTGGCAGGGGGCAAGCGCTTCCCTACTGCAGGCGACCCAGAGGCATGGCAGGAAGTCCAACCCACCAGCTGTGCCTGGGAACTGCAGGTTCTCAAAAGTAAAGGCAGAGGCTGCTTGAGATCAGGAACCGGGAGAGGAGAGAGAGACACAGGGCTCTGCAGCAGATTGGGGGCCCATCTTTCCCGACATCCCCTGGGGAGGATGGACCAGGAAGGATGGGCGCAGGAACCCAAGGCTCTGTCTCCACTGGCTCCAAGGGACAGCATCTCCAGGGAGCTGGATACACCCTCCACCTTCATCCGCTGCTTGGCCTCCTGAACCACAGCCCCTTCCTTCTCTCACTCCTCAGGGCTCAGCTTAGGCCACAGGTGCCACGTCAGCCCCTTGTAATCTCAGCCCCTTGGGAGGCTGAGGCAGGACTGAAAGCTTGAGCCCAGCCTGGGAAGTTTACTGAAACCCTGTCTCAAGGAAAAGGGCTGGGGATGTAGGAAGCCCTGGGTTCAAGCCTGTCCTGGAAAAAACAAAAACCAAAAAAGGTGTCTTCTATAGCCAGCTCTCCAGGGGGCAGTATTCCTGGGTTGCACAAGGGCTGGGAAACGATGTGTGCGGGGCTGCAGTGCTCAGCAAGCTGGGAGGGAGCCCAGGGGTGCGGGGCAGGCAGCTTAGGACCCAGACTCTGAACTGGGAGTCCAGCAGCAGAGGGGAGGAGTCACAGGAAGGCTGGGGCTGGAGGATGAGGATCGTTAGGGGGATGGGGACCCAGGGCACAGTGGTGAGTGTGGGGCTTCAGTGTGGACAGCCCGGGAAGCGCACAGGCTCTGAGCTGGCTGCATGACAGGAGGCCGAGGGGAGCGCTTGGCTCTCACCTGCTGCTGGGATAATTCTGCTTTTGGCTTTCTGTGGTACTGTGAATCAAGCCACGGAAAGCCAATGGGAGCTACATCTCTAACGCCTTTCTTTCTTTCTTCCTTTCTTTTTTTCTGGACAGGGTCTCCCGATATCGCGAAATTGTCAAATTGTCCACAACGGGGCTCACACTTGTGACCCTCCTGCCTCAGTCTCCCAGTGTTGGGAGGACAGGGGAGCGTCACCCTCTTGGCTAGAGTTTTTGGCCGTAACTATCCACCCATAAGCGTGTCCATCCACAAGAGCCGCTCAGCATCGTGTCATTTTGCTCAACAGTTAACGTTCTACATGCACCTAGGCCCCATGCCGAATTCCTGCGCCCGTCCGGGTTACTGAGCCCAGCGCCGGGAGCAGCCAGGCGGCGGGAAGGGACCGCCCGGGTCAGGATGGACCCAGCACCGGGCCACTGGGCGGGCGAGGAGGGGCTGCAGACAGAGCAGCGGGCAGGAACGGGCCACGGGGATCCAGGGAGGGGATCCAGGGACTGGGGAGGCCGGGAGGGGGCGGGGACGGAGAGGCGGAGGCGGACAGGGCGGAGGGGGAAGAGGTCGGAGTGGAGGAGGCCGCGACAGCTGAGGAGGAAGAGGAGGAGGAGGAAGTGGAAGAGAAAGAGGAAGTGGAGGAGGAACAGTAGGAGGAAGACAACAAAGCGGAGGTGGTGGAGATGGAGGACAAAGACAAGTGGAGCAGGAGGAGGTGTCTTGCTGGTCGCCTCCCCGGCCGTCTCAAGGGTGGTACGGCGCCCCGGTCGCTTCCCCTCCGCGGATTTCGAGGCTGTCGCCCTCGGCGCGCTACATTCTCCACGCGACCCGCACCACCGCCGCTAGGAGGCGACGAGCGCCGGCAAGCAACTGGCGAGCAACTGCGCAAGCGTAGAAGGACGGCCACCCGACCGGCACTTCCGGCGACCGGAGCAGCCAATCCGCGAAAGCAAAGCCGATTGCTTCCGCCCACACTGTCTCTCGGAAACTTCACCGCGGACCCGCGCGAACCCACGTCCCTTGACGTTGATTGGCTACTGTTGGCCACGTCCGGCTCCGATAGGCTAGCTCCTGGCCCTGGTGCGAAGCCCCGGCCATGGCGTTCCTTGTTGGAGACCGCGTCTGCGCGGAGAGGGTCCGGGCCGCCGCCACGGTTCTACGGCCTCCGGGTCATTTCCTTGCCTGGCCGTGGGGACTTGGCCATCTCTTGTGAGCGGCATGCCTGTCCTCTGCGGTGCTCTTGGTAGGGCCAGCACCGGAAGCCCAAGAGGAGGGTACGGCCAGGTGTGCCTCACCGAGCAGCGCTACACAAGGGACACGAGCAGCTAGCAAGGCTGAGGCAGGGGTGTGTCGTCTGTAGGTTCGGTCTGAGCTAGCCGTGAGGCCAGGCGTGGTGCTTCTCATTCCAGCATTTTGGGTGGCCGAGGTAGGAGTTTCACAAGTTCAGGTCCAGCTCTGGCAATTTCGCGAGTGAGCCAGATCCTCAAAATTAAAATAGAAAGGGCTAGGGGATGTAGCACGAAAGCCCTGGGTTCAGTCTCCTGTAAAAATTAAACGATACAAAAAAACAGGAAAGAAGGAGACATGTCCAGGTAGAGACCCTGTGCGGTCACCACCTTTGCTTGGAGAAAACCTCCAGAAAGGGACCACAGGTCTGGCTTCTCTGGAGGCCCCACACTTGCCTCTCACCCCACGACTTATGACTTCTGCTCTCTAGGGTCGTGCCCCAGGCCTAGCTCGGGTTACTGTCACAGTCGACAGTAGAAAGCTCACTTAGCCCGGGGTTTAGCTCAGTGGTATAAGTGCCTGCCCGGCAAGCACAAGGTTGTGAGTTCGATCCCCGGTACCAAAAAAGAAAAAAAAGAAAGCACCCTTGTCCCCATCCCAGGATGGGGGAAGCTGAGGCAGGCCAGTCTCTGCACCCTGCAGTGGTGCCACAACTGGGCACCTGTCCCTGTGGCCTGGCCCAGGGGCAACAGCTCCCTTCCAGGCAGGAAATGGCACACTGCCAGCTCCTAGTTAACCAGCTTATCTTCTTAGATATTAAACCTGAAACTCAGGGCTGCGAGACGTACGGGCCTCTGAACACTTCATGCCTTAAGGAGAGCGTCTGTTGGGGATAGGGTGGCTCCACAGGGCTACAGCTTATGGTTACAGTGCTTGAGGCCCTGGTTTCAACTCCTGGCTTCACTGGCAAACATGCAAGGCAGTGTCTGTAGAAGTTCCTTCCATCCCCGGGCTCAGCGTTCAGGCTGAATAGTCCGCTCCGCATGGGGTCACCTTCCACCTCCCACAGGCCCGTCTTGGTCAGAGCCCAGGAGCCACAAAGGCATTGGGCCCTGAATTCTCACCGCTCCCACAGGGAAGACTAGGTGACGAGAACCGACACCCACAGGGACCCCGGGAGCTGGCAGTGGGTCACAGCCTTGGAGTTGGGCATCAGGGAGAAAGAGCACAAGCTCTCCCTTTCTGGAGCCAGCAAGCCAACACTGCTGGGGACACCAAGGACGCTGCCCCGGGGGTGGATGGCAGAGTGACCTGGACATCAGTGCCCCCAGGGCTCCCATCAAGAGCCTGCCTCACCCCAGAAATGCTCCTTCCCCCTGCTGCTGCTGCTGCAGAATCCTTGAAGGCTTTAATGTTCTGGAGGAAAAATAATAAAACGAATTCCTTAAGGTTGACCAAAGAAGCCGGGTGCAGTGGTACACACTTGTAACCCCAGCACTTGGGAGACTGAGACAGGAGGATTGCAACTTTAAATCCTGCCTGGACAATTTAGAACTTGTCTCAAAATGAAATGGGTTGGGGATGTAGCTCAGTGAAAAGGCCCTTAGTCCCATGCCCCCCACCACAGGGAAAGAAAAAATTGACCAGAGGTAAAAGAGTGGTGGCTGCTGCCTTGCCTGGCACAGCCCAAGAGCTCTCCTATCTTCCCAGATGCAGTGGCTGGCACGGGCATCATCAGAAGGCCATGAGTCTGTTTGGAGAGCTGTGTGTGCAGACACTCACACCGTGCATGCTCATCTGTGTTCACACACGCACACCGAGAGGGGAGATGCGAGCTGCTGCTGCAAAGCAGGGCTCTCAGGGCCCCTCTAGTCAGTGAAGATCCAGCGTCCTCAGCATGGGTTCCAGGTGCAATTCTGCCCCCAGACTACTTCTCGTATTTAGAGAATGGGAACAGAGCCCTGCAGTGTCAGGGCCTGAGGGCTGTGATTGGCCTGCAGCAGACTGTGGCGCCCAGAAAGGCCACTCTGTCAAAAGCACAGCCAGACCTGGGAAGGTGGCACACACCTGTAATCCCAGCACTCTGGGAGGCTGACACAGGAGGATTGCACGTTCAAACCCGATGTGCGAGGCTCAGCAGAACCCTGTCTCAAAGGGAAACTGGAAAGGGGCCGAGGATACTGCTCAGTGGTGCAATGCTTGCCTGATGTGTGGAAGGTCCTGCTCTCATCCCTAGGACATGGGAAGAAGAGCCCACAGAGGTGGAGGCGCAGTGACAGAGCCTGCTGCGTCATGATCACTGCCACCGGCATGTGCCAAGAGCAGGTTGAGCCGTGCCTGCCCTCCGCCCCCTCACCATGCCTGGGGATGGGGAGTCTGCACCTCCAGGGTGAGGTGGAAGCTCCCAGAAGCCCCTGGCCCAGCAGCCCTGCCCTCCTGTGTGTAATCTCTTCCTAAACAGGCGTGGCCAGCATGGAAGCCAGTGGGGTGGACAGCTTCACCCCTGCCTGTTCCCCAACAGGCAGTCTTCTTCCCATGGGCCCACTGGCAGCAGCAGCTCCTGAGTGGCCCCACAGGTGGTGGCACTCACAGAGTGTTCATCTTTTTGTACAACTGACAGTGTCCTATTAAGATTGCCCTATAGTACAGTAGGGCCTATACTTTTTCATTTAAAAATATGCCTGGGATAGCCAGGCATGGTGGTGTAGGCCTGTAACCCCAGCACTCTGGGAGGCTGAAGCAGGAGGAATCCTATGCTTCAGCTCAGCCTAAGCAAATTAATGAGACCCTGTTTCAAAATAAAAACTAAAGCCGGGCGTGGTGGTGCACGCCTTTAATCCCAGCACTTGGGAGGCTGAGGTAGGTGGGGTGTTGTGAGTTCGAGGCCGGCTTGGGCTACAACGTGAGCACAAGGCTGGCCTGAGCTACATAGTGCGACCCTGCCTCAAAAAACCAGGGCCGGGAGTTTGGCTCAGCGGCTTAAGTGCCTGTCTGGCAGGTGCGAGGTTGTGAGTTCAATCCCTGGTGCCACAAAAAAATAAATAAAATAAAATAAAAACTAAAAAAGGGTTGGGAATGCAGATCAGTTTGAAGATCCTGAGTTCGACCCCCAATACTAGGGGAAAGAAGTCTGGCAGCCACAATGGTCCCAGAGCTGTCTGAAGTTAAGGGGTCCCTGCTTCCCCACCCCCACCTTAGGCAGAGATCAAGGATATCATCCAGGAAAGACTCCCCACACCCATCCTTGCCTGAGCCCCGTGTGGCAACTTGGTGCAGCAAGGGACCTCATAGAGGCAGGGCCTGGGGACCCCTCCCCATCTGGCAGCCACTGTGAAGCTTGCTGCCCACCTCTCTTCCTTCTGCCTCAGAAGACCAGCCCACCTCCGTGGCCCAGCTCCTTGCCTGCCAAGTGTCCTCTCAGCATAGAAGGACAGCGGGACAGGGGCCTCAGGCCAGTCCCCAGGTGCCATCTGCCCTGCGCCCTAGGTGGTCCACAGAAGCCCAGGACCCATGCTGGCCCCCAGAGCACCCCAACACCCTTGCTCCTCATTCCTCAGGAAGAGCAAGTGCCGGTCCCCTCCCTCAGCCTCAGCCCCAGCCAGGTGTGGCGGATGGGGGAAGGGCAGGAGAGGAGTCTGACCAGTTCCCTTGGCAGCCCTGGGTGGGGCTGTGGGTTTTAAAGGGCTGTGTGCAGCCCAGACCTGCTCCCACCGAGGCCAGGTGAGCGCCAGCTGTGCAGGTACCTGAGGGACTGTGGGGATCCTGAGGGAGGGCAGCAGGTGCCGGAGGACTCTGGGTAGTGGGCTGCTGCTAGGGTTCTGTGAACAGAGGCTGCAGCAGCCGGCCTGGGCCTGGAGGCTTCTGCTTTGACCTGGGCTGGAGGAGCTGGTCTGGGGAGGACCCCTCAGGAACCAGGGGCTGGGTGGGGGCAGCCTTGGGCCTGACCTGCCCCAGCCTCATTCAGAAGCCAAGTGTCCACCATTCCCTGTCCAGCAAATGACCATTTGCTTATACATTTAAAAATTTTTTGTGTTTTTCTTTGAAAAAGGATCCAACTATGTAGTTCAGGCTGGCTTTGTACTCCTGCCTCAGCCTCCCAAGTGCTGGGATTACAAGTGTTTACCAGTATGCTCTGCCTTTTTTTTTTTTTTTTTTTTTTTTTTTTGGTTTTTTGAGGCAGGGTCTTGCTACATAGTTCAGACTGGCCTTGAACTCAAGACAACCCTCCTGCCTCTGCCTTGTATATGCTAGGATTACAGGAGTGTGCCACCACGCCCAGAATATAATATATATTTATATACTGTAACAGGTAACTGGTAGGCTTTTTTAAGATTCAATAAATAGTTCATAGCTCCCAAGGTCACTGGAACCCAGAGTTTAAGGGTAAGCAGACGAGTTCCGTGATCTCATCCAGTGATGGCAATGGCGGCTTCAGGGCGGACCCCACAGTACCACCAGCCAGGCTGACTCCGATGTGTGCAGGGCCTCGGCCACCAGGGACAACTAGAGGGAGGTGGTGGTGTGAGCAGTACGATCTGGGGGCCTTAAGCAGGCCTGGGGCACTCAGTCCTGCACCCCCAGGCCACCCCAGGCTCCAGCTCACTCCTCCGCACTGGCCCAGGTCCCTGGGCTCAGGCTGCCACCCCAGCCCCAGGCCCTTGTGAATGCCCAGGGGCTACCCTGGCTCAGACCGAAGCGCTGACCTTGGCCATCCGGCTACCCCTCCCTGAATTCCATTTGTCTCCTCCTGTGACACACCTGTGACACAGAGATAATGATCCTGTTTTCAGGGAGTGGGACTACTGTAGACTTTACTATCACTGTCCAAGTCTCATTCCCTTCCGTTAGCCAACCCACAGGGTCCCAGGCACAGGCCAGCCTCTCCAGGCCAAAGGGGAGGTAGTCTCTGTCACCAAGCCCGGGGACTTGCGCCCTGCTCCCCACCACTCAGTCCCCACCTCTCCACCAGTGTCACCTGCAGCCCTGCCCACAGCTGGTGCCATGGAAGCAGCAACCCAGGCCTTCCTCCTGGCCCTGGCAGGTGAGTCCCAGGCTCTCGGGGGCTGGCATGCAGGGCACGGCTCTGAGGGCGGAATGTGGGCGCTGCAGAAATGTTCTCACACCCGGGCCGCTGAGCCTGTGTCCTGGGGCGGGGGGGGGGGTGCAGAGAGGCAGCCAAGTACCACAAAAAGCTACTGACACACCAAGAAGTCATCCATTCTGCACAAAGCCAGTCACAGGAAGCCTGGGGCTGGGGGCTCGGGCTGGGGAAGGCACCGGGAAGGACTGCGGCAGGGCAGGGTGGCCTCCGAACCCTGCAGATGGCACCTTGCCACCACTACCTGCTGTCCTCTGCTCTTCTTGCCCAGGCCTGCCCGCCACAGAAGCCGGCAACCTGTTTGGTGAGGTGCACCCCCACTTCCCCGACCCCCATCCCATCAAGGGTCTGGCCCTTACGTTCTCTTTTCCTTCCCTCAGAGAAGGACAGTCCCTTCTACTATGGTAAGAGCTGCTACCCCTGGGACGTGGGGGCCAGGGATTAAGGCTGCTTCCCCGGGGAAGCTGCGCTCCAGTTCAGCCAAAGGTTCAGGAGAGTTGGAGGTGGGGCGGGGGGAGACACGCCGCTCCTTCATCTTCTTCACGGCTTCTGTCCAGACGGGGCAGGGGTCCCAGCTCAGGCCACCTTTCAGCAATGCTCTCCTCTGTGCGCCCCCTCCTTGCCACCTGTCCCCACCACACCCTGCACGGCGTCTGACGGATGTGGAAGGGGGCAGGTGGCCAGGCATGTCCCCCATTGCGTGCCCCCCTCCCAGCCTAGCGCAGCAGGCAAGCACTCTGCCAGGCACCCCACCTCCCGTGCTGGGGGTGGAGCCAGGGCTCACATGGGGCCCCCTGCCCCCAGCCCGCCCCCGACTGTCTCTGGCGGAGTGAGTGAGGCTCTCTCTGCTCCCGTCCTCCTGCCCAGACTGGGAGAGCCTGCAGCTGGGCGGCATGATCTTCGCGGGGCTCCTGTGCATCGCGGGGATCACCTGGGCCCTGAGTGAGTGGGGCAGGTGGGGGACGGGGGCGAGGGCGAGGCTGGGAGGGCTCTGCTCTGAGCCAGCTTCCCTCCTCACAGGTGGCAAGTGCAAGTGCAAGCGGAGCAAGGGGCCCAGGTGAGGGGCACCTGTGAAGGGGTGGGGGCCGTGGACTGGGAAGCCAGCGTGCGTCTGCCGTCCACGACCCCTGCCAAGGGCTCAGTCAGGGACAGCCCTGCACCTGGGGTGGCGACAGAGGGCCCCAGTGCTGGCTGGTGCTAACGGGTTCCGTCCCTCCTGCAGCCCCCCACCCAAGGGCGCCTCACTCCTCCAGGCAGGTGAGCTGGATTCCAGTGGGTGGGCGGGGTCTGCGTCCCAAGTCAACTGTGTCCCTAAGGCCCTGCCCCATTTTCTGCAGGCGCCAGTGGCTGCTGAGCCCAGGACCAGCCAGCTCCCTCCCGGGAAGACCCAGTCACTTCCGGAGCTTATTTGTCTAATAAATGGTCCCACCACTGTGCTTCTGGCTTTGTGGGCTCTGTGGGTCTGCTGGGTAAGTCAGGGTACACTCGGCTGTCCCCTGTAGCCCCATTTCAACCCCCACCACGGAGCCCTATCCCCTACATGGCCCATGGGTGGCCTCCGCCACAGCAAGCCCACAGGGGCACAGAGCCACTTGAGGCCACAGAGCTGCATCACAAGGGCCCCAGTTCTCAGCCCCGGCCCTGAAGACCCAGGGAGCCTGTGACCCCGAATGACACCCAGTGGGGAACCCCTTGACAGCATGGAGAACACCTCACCCACAGCAGTTCCAGGGACCTATGACGTTAGGCCGCAGGTCCTTTTTTCCCTCTCCCAGCACGGGGGAAGCCCCACCCCTGGGGGGAGCCCTGCAGGTGGTGGCTTAGTCCCCCAGGCTATCTGTCATCCCTCCCAAGTCCTTGCTGGCCACCCTTTTCCTATCACAGCCTGCAGTGGCTGCTGACCATGGATGCCAGAATGGGGTGGCAAAGGGTACGGTGGGGACCCCTACACCCCATCCTGCCTGCCACCCTCAAGGGTCTCCAAGGAAGAGAAGCAGGGTGCTGATTCCCTGGGCCAAGGTGCCCAGGCACCTGGGGACAGAATAGCATCAGTAAGGGGTGGAGGGAACAGGGCCTCGAGGCAGTGGCGAACATCCCCCAGGCCCCCAAACAAGGCGACAGTGACTCTAATCACACAGCTGCTGCTGGCCTAAGACAGCATCTCTACCCCACTGGAGTCTATGGCCATGCCTCCCTTGAACACACAGCATCTCTACCCCACTGGAGTCTATGGCCATGCCTCCCTTGAACACGCCTGATCATGCCAGCACTGCTGCACTGCCTGTCCCCATGTCACCAAGAGCCCAGGCAGGCAGCCTTGGGTGGGACACTGCATGGGCTGGGGGACATGGCTAGGTGACACGCTGCCTGCCCCCGTCAGGCTTCCCTTGGCAAAGTGAGGGGACCAGGTGGGCTGGGTATAAACCCAACTGCAGGGCACAAGGGGTTTTCACCAGCTGAGCACCTAGTACTGAGGGACCCACCCCAAACACTTTCCAGTGCTCGCCTGGTGTCCCAGCACCTATCACAGGGAACAGTTCCTGTGCTAGGGAGACTGAGACACCCAGGGGTTCTTGGGCCAGCACAGGGTACTGGCCATCTCTGGGATCTGGGCTCCATTCCTGATAAATGGCCCTAGAACTGGCCTGGGTCTGTGCTTGCTTGATGTGCCCCTTATGGCTTTTAATTAATTCTTACTATTTGCAGCACTGAACCCAGGGCCTCTGCACTGAGCTACATCCTCAGCCCTTTTTCTGTTTTTTAAGACAGTCTCCAAGTCACTAAATTATCCACGCTGGGCTCCAATTTGCTGTCTTCCTGCCTCAGTCTCCTACTGTGCTGAGATTAAAGGTGTGTGCCACTATACCTGGATATTTTGTTGTTGCTGTTCTGTCAATAAATTTATGGTTTTTAAAAAAGTTTATGGTCGTTATCTAAAAAACCTTCATGGAAAACCATTGTTTGGCTTAACTCTCAGCATCCTGGCCCTGAGGTGTGAGGAAGCTTGCCTTCTTTTGAGCTCCTTCCTTTTTAACTGAGCAAATCTTACTTCCAGATGGCCTGTCATATAATCTAGTTATTTGGGACAGGGTCTCACTAAGGGGCTGGCTGGCAACTTGCTATATCCTTCTTGGCCTCCTGTGTAGCTGGGGCTACAGGCCTGTGCCTCCATGGAGGCTTTATTGTTTTGCTTCATTGATTCCACTATCGAGGCCTCTCACACGGTGAGCCAGCTTCCCAGAGCGCCCCAACACCATCTAGGGCAGCACGCAGGATCTTTCCTCCTGCCCTGGAGGCCTCGGGTGGGTCCCACAGCTGACACCTGGAAAGGGTGCCTGCTTTTTTCTGACTCGAGTCTACATTACTGTTGTCACTATTTTATTGGATAACAGGTCTCACATGTAACTACCAGGCTCTGGGGTGTATGCAGCTCAGTGAAAGAACGCTTGCCTCCTCTACAGCAGACCCTGGGTTCAGCTTTCAGGACCACATCAATCCAATTCTGGACTTCACTACATACATCTATCTTTGTGCCCCTTTCACTTTTTCAATTTAAAAACACTCTGCATTTATTTTGAGATGTTTGTGTTTAGATGTCCCCAGCCCAACCCCCACCCTTACTGTCTGCATGGCAGCAGCTGCCACACCCAACACACTGACAGCCGCACAGCCACCCACATGACTGAGACACTCCAGTCTCGTGGTCCCTGTGTGTGCACGTTTGGTCCCGCGCAGTGTGACGCAGGTGTGGAGGTGCATGGCCACCGCCACAGTCCACTACAGGGTCCCTTGTGCCACAGCAAGGCAGCGCCTGAAAATAAAGAAAAAGGGCTGGGAATGTAGCTCAGTGCCAAGGCCCTGGGTTCAATCCTGGGTACATTAAAGGGAAAAAAAAAAAA
>RJWM01032283.1:0-21637 GCA_004363535.1 Dasyprocta punctata | reverse complement strand
TTTGCTGGGTTCTGTGATTTGCAGATAGAAGGCCTGGTAAGTAAAAGGTGAAAGAAAGTACTCCTTGGCCATTTCAACACCCAAACACATTTTCTCCCAAGGCTGGGTGGGAAACCCATAAAGGACACCTGAGGGCACTTTCCCGTGTTTCTTAGTTGTCCTGGGTTTTTGTGCTCCCTGCACAATGGTAGTGCTCCCTTCCCAGGCTGTCCCATTGTATTTCCAGTCCCCGAGTTCAGGTGGGGATATGCCGTTCTACCCAAGGCTCCGTCCAAACACAATTTCCTAATTTGTGGCTGGGCCAAATTTATATTTCATCATCGCTGGTTTTGAAAGAGCTCTTGGACTCAAATAATAAAGTAGGAAATGCAGAGGGGAAATAGAGGAGCAAGCCAAAGGGGAATCTTTCATGCATATATAAGTAATTTTTAGATGACTCTTTTTTCCCATTCCCCTTCCCTCCCTTCAACCTCTCTTCCCCTCCTTATTTACAAGGGCTTTGTTTCTATTCTCTTGTTGTGTCATAGGCTGGTGAGCTTTTGAATTTTCACTAGCCACTGGCATATGGGCAAGTGATTCTCTGCAAAGTCAGATAAGGCTGCAGGATGTTGGCATTTTACTTCTGGCTGTAAAGATCTGAGTCTTGCTCTAATGTTTATTCTCTGTTACAAAAGTAAAGGGGGGAGTGGAGAAATCCTCCCCCCATCACTTGGTAGAAAGCAAAGGGAGTCAACATCTGCTCCTGCAATTCCTCTTTTTATGGGGTCTGCCAGGCTGTTTTGGTTGACTGACTTAAACGACAACTTTCATTAATATTATAAAGAACCACATTCTCCAAGCCTTTTTATTTTCCCCTAAATTCTAGGATTAAGTTTTCTTCTGCTGTAGCCTCTGTTGTTAGAGGAAAGTTTACCGAATTTTCATCAAATTTTCAGAACAACTTATTCTGAACCTGTTCCAGTGACATCTCCTCTTACTTGCCACGTGTGTCCATTGCAAGGAACATGTCAGTGCTTCCAGGGGCAGGGAAATTTAAACCCTTTCTTACCAAAAATTAGGAAGAACAAATGTCTAGACACTCAAAAATTAAAGAATCAATTCATTTTCACTTTGTTGCTAAAATAAAACTTTTTTTCTCTTCCCTTCCCTTCCTGCTGTCTTTTCCTGACTGGTTAGAGACGAATCTGTGCAGGGGTTGAAATCTGCCTCTGGTCTTCTTTCTGGAAGTCTTCTCCCCATAATCCTTTCCTCAGATCCCCCACACTCACCCTGGCTTCTCCCTGAAGTGGTGGTCTTCACCAGCCCCTCACAGGCCATCACTGAGCCTCCACTGTACGCCAGACCGTTTCCTTGTTCTATGGCTATGGAGATGATTAGGTGTCATTCCTAAAATGTAAGAGCATGGGGAGACCTGGAATAGTTCTGTGGTAGGTACCAAGAGAAAACGCTAAGGTGCTAGGAAAACGGAGGCCAGCACAACCGACTCTGCCAGGCAGCCTGAGTAGAGATGGCTGAGCCAGGAATCTAGCAAAAATCAGGAAAAACAGCAAAGGACATGTAGGGTGAGGAAAGAACATGTGTAGAGATATATGAGGAGGGTCAGGCCCTCGGGAAAAATCTAAAACCTGATCTTCTAACAAAACACATTTTCATTAATGCAGACCAGTGGTTCTCAGTATTATTTTACAGCCCAGGCCCACTTGGAAGATGAGATGTGCAATCACTGGGAGCAGCAGCTCTGTGATTTGCAGCACATCAGAATCCATCTGCATCTCTGCGGGAAGAAACTTCACAGGGTGCAGTTTAAAAAAATCCTCCAGAGTGAGGCTGAGTTCGCTGGTTAAGAATCACAGGCACAGAGGCTTCCAGGGAAAGGCGATTGTTATATCTTCCCTTTCCCTGTGAAATTCATGATACTAAAAAGACACGGTGAGACAAAATAGAAACTCCAGCATCATAAGTCTTCTCAAGAGGTTGAGGGATAGCGATATGTAGCTTTCTCACATTGTTTAAAATAAACTCTTCTAAATAGTGACTCTAGGAGCAATCCCGATGTAGAATTTTATTTTATTTTATTTTTTGTATTTTTTATTTAAGAGAAAAAAGACACAGAAAAGAAAAACAAACAGCAAGAGAAAAACAAACAACAACAAATCCAATACAATAACATTATAGGTTTACAAAACAAGATGATAGGAATTTGACAATGGTTGCAATATTGCATATCATTACCTTCAAAAGAGTTATTTACATTAACAGATATGCACATGTAAAATTGATCTAATCATATGAGAATTAACTGTTCTTTTCCAATAACTAACACATTTAGTAGTATAGTCATTTTAGCTATCTTATGTATACATATACACAAATTTATGTCTTTTTCCTTTTCCCTTCCTTCTTTCCTCCTTTCCACTATCCCAATTAGTTTTCTTCTTTGAGCAGTTTCTTACCCTTACAGATTATTTATTGTAGATTTTGTATCATATATACTTTTTCAGTTTTTTACACAAGGGAGACAATATGGTATTTACACATGTGAGTCTGATTTATTTCACTTATGAATATGGTCTCAAGTTGTGTCCATTTACTCATAGAAGTCTCAATGCAATCTTTCTTGATAGCTGAGTAGTACTCCGTTGTATAAAAATACCACATCTTTTTTATCCATTCCTTGATTAATGGGCACTTGGGTTGTTTCCAAGATTTGGCTATTAAAAAATGGGGTTGCTATAAACATAGGTGCAAATATATCACTGTGGTACGATGTTTTCAATTCTGGGAAAGTATCCAGAAGTGGGATAGCTGGGTCAAATGGCATCTCTAATCTTAGCTTTTTGCGGAATCTCCATTCTGATTTCCACAATGGTGGCTCCAGCCTACACTGCCACCAACAGTCGAGAAGAGTTCCTTTCTCCCCACAGCCCCTCCAATATTTGTTATTTGTTGATTTTTTTATCTTGGCCATTCTTTCTGGGGTGAGATGGAATCTCAGTGTTGTTTGAATTTGCATTTCCTGAATGACCATTAATGTTGAACATTTTTTCATATATTTATTTGCCATTTGTATTTTTCCCTCTGAGAAGTGTGTATTCATCTCAGATTCCCGTTTTTGGGTTGGGTTCTTGAATTTTGGGGGCCTGATTTTTAAAATTCTTTATATGCTTCAGATAGAAGTCCTTTGTCTGAGGGACTAAGGCTAAGATATTTTCCCAATTCGTGACTTTACTTTTCACTCTGTTGGAGATTTCCTTTGACACGCAAAAGCTTTTTAATAAGATGAGATCGCAGTTGTTGATTCTGGAAAGTATTTCCCATGCAGTTTGATTTTTGTTCATGAACTCTTTGTCTATTCCTATGTCATCAAGATTTTTACCTACATTGTCTTCCAACAAATTTAGTGCCTCTATTTTAATATTCAGATCTTTGATCCATTTTGACTTTATTTTAGTGCATGGTGATAGACATGGATCTAGTTTTAGTTTTCAGTATATGGAAAGACAGTTTTTTCCAGCACCACTTACTAAAGAGGCTTTCTTTTTTTCAGTGAACATGTTCGGCCCCTTTGTCTAAGACGAGGTGGCTGAGTGTGTTTGTAGTTGTGGCTGCATCTCCTAATTCATTCCATGGATCTTCGGGTCTGTTTTTATTCCAGTACCATGCTGATTTTATCACAGTAGCTTTCTAATATAATTTCAAGTCAGGAATTGTGATGCCTCCTGCCTTACCTTTGTTGCCCAGAATTGCCTTTGCTATTCTAGGTCTCTTCTGGTTCCAGATGAATTTCAGGAATGATTTCTCTAGCTCTGTGAGGCATGCAAGTGGTATTTTGATTGGAATTGCAATAAATCTGTATAACAATTTTCAGAGAATGACCATTTTCACAATGTTTGTTCTCCCTGTGCACAAACAGGGAATATCTTTCCATTTTCTGAAAACCTCTTCAATTTCCTTTTTCAGAGTAATGCAATTTTCATTGTATAGATATTCTACTTCCTTTGTTAGATTCCTAAGTATTTCATTTTTTGGATGCTATAATGAAGGGTGTGGTGTCCCTTATTTCTGTCTCAGTGACTTTGTTGTTTGTGTACCAGAATGCTATCGATTTTTGAATGTTGACCTTGTATCCAGCAACTTTACTGAATTTTGTTATTATATATAGAAGCCTTTCAATGGATTTTGGGGGTCTTCTATATAGAGTTTCATATCATCTGAAAATAATGATAATTTAACTTCTTCTTTTCCTATCCTTATTCCTTTTATTTCTCTCTTATCTAATTGCTCTGGCTAATGTTTCCAGAACTATATTGAATAGGAGTGATGATAATGGACATCCTTATGTTGTTCCTGATTTTAGTTAGGTTGATTGTTTTCAGTTTTGTCCATTTAGTAAGATGTTGGCTATTGGTTTATGATATATGGCTTTATCAGGTTGAGGTAGAGACCATCTATTCTGATTTTATGTAGGGTTTTTATCATAATGAGTGTTGGATTTTGTTGAAAGCTTTTTCTGCATCTATTGAGATGATCATGTGATTCTTTTCTTTGGCTCTGTTGATATGGTGTATTACATTCATTGATTTGTGTATGTTGAACCATCCCTGCATTCCTGGGATGAATCCCACTTGATCATGGTATACAATCTTTCTGATGACTTGTTGCATTCTATTTGCCAGTATTTTATTGAGAATTTTTGCGTCTATGCTCATACGGGAGATTGACCTGTAATTTTCTTTTTTGATTGGGTCTTTCTCTGGTTTTGGTATTAGGGTAATATTTGCTTCCAGGAATGAGTTAGGGAGACTTGCTTCCCTTTCAATTTCATTGACGGGCTTGAGGAGTGTTGGTATTAAGTCTTCCCTAAATTTCTTGTAGAATTCAGCGAATCCATCAGGACCTGGGCTTTTCTTTGTTGGCAAGGTTCTAATTACATTTTCAATTTCATTAATTGAAATTGGGTTATTCAGCAGTTTTACATCTTCTTGATTCTGCTTTGGTAATTCACAGGTTTCTAGGAATCTGTCCATTTCTTCTGTGTTATCAAACTTATGGGAGTAAAAGTTTCAAAGTGGGTATTGATCATTTTCTGTATTTCTACAGGGTCTGCAGTGATCTCACCCTTTTCATTTCTTATTGCAAGAATCTGAGTTTTTTCTTTCCTCTTTTTGGTAGGGTTGGCTAGGGGTTTATCAATTTTATTTATTCTTTCAAAGAAACAACGCTTGGACTCATTACTTCTTTGTGTTGTTTTCTTAGTTTCAATAGAATTAATTTCTGCCCTGATCTTTATAATTTCCTCCCTTCTTTTGGCTTTGGGCTTGACTTGCTCTTCTTTTTCTAGAAGTTTGAGGTGCAGCATTAGGTTGTTTCTGTGTGTTCATTCCTTTTTTCAGATGTGGAGTTTAGTGCTATAAGTTTCCCTCTGAGGACTGCTTTCATCCTATTCCACAGGTTCTGGTAACTTGTATTTGAATTTTTGTTCCATTGTTGTCGGCGCCTATCCCGGCCGGTAGGAAGGCACACAACAGAATCACAAGCGACACAGCAGAAGACTTTATTCAGCTCGGAGCCAGCTGCAGCAGGAGACCTCTACATGCCCACCGCTGGTGGGTCCTACGTGTCCCCGCGGAGGTGCCTCACACACGTCCGCTCCCCGCGGCTCTCAGCGTGCACACTCGCCGCCCCCTGGGCGGGCAGCTGCTTATCTACTGTCTCGTTATCCAATCCAATATCAGCAATGTGCAAGCACTCATTGGGCAGCGTCAGCGATACATCATCTGGGGTGGGGTTGTGTAATATGCGGAAGCAGGATATGGTCGCCATCTTGGCTTACTCGATGGGAGGGGTAATCTAGCTCAGGCTTTGCTCCTTCCTCAAGGCCTCGCTTACACTCCGTCCGGCCTACAGTTGCTGCGTCCCACATGCCCAAGGTGACCTTTTATGTGGCTCCCCACACATTGTAGATATTGTTTAACTTCTTCTGTGACCCATTGATTGTTTAGGAGAGTGTTATTTAATTTCCATGTGTTTATGGGGTTCTTGTTGTGTTTTTTTGCCATTAATTTCCAATTTTATTGTGCCATGGGCAGATAATATGATCGGAATTATTTGAATTCCTTTGCATTTACTTAAGCATGCTTTGTGGGCTAGTATATGATCTATTTCAGAGAATGACTCATGCGCAGCTGGGAAGAATGTGTATTCTGATGTTGTTGGGTGGAACACTTGGTACACAACTACTAGGTCCATTTGTTCACAAGTTTGATTCAGTTCTGTTATTTCTTTACTGAATTTTTGTTTGGTTAATCTGTCTCTTTGTGATAATGGGGGGTTAAGGTACCCCATTATAACTGTATTATTGTTTATTTGGTTTTTCATGTCTATTAAGATTTGTCTTACATAGTTGGGTGCTCCCATATTTAGTGCATATATATTTATGATCGTAAAGTCTTCCTCTTGCAGTTTTCCCCTAACAAGTATGTGGTGACCTTCTTTCTCTCTTTGGATCACTCTTGGTTTGAAGTTCACATTGTCTGCAAACATCATAGCTACCCCTCCTTCTTTCTGGGTTCCTTTTGCATGAAGTATTATTTTCCATCGTTTGATTTTCAGTCTGTAAATTTCCTTTTGAGTTAAATTTCCTTTTGAGTTTTGAGTTTTTAGTCTGTGAATTTCCTTTTGAGTTGTTTCTTGTACACAGCATATTGTTGGATTTTGTTTCTTAACCCACTCTGCCAGTCTGTTTCTTTTTATTGGTGAGTTGAGACCATTTACATTAATTCCTGTAACTGATAGATGCTGACTTATCACTGTTGTGTTATCTTTCTGTTGTTGGTTTTGTATTTTTTCTGTTTAATTGTTTGCCCTGCTTAGTGGTTTCCTTTTGCTGTTTCTCTTGGGACTGTAGCTATCTTTGTGTCTTTCTAGAGTGTCTTTCAGTACTGTTTGTAGTGTTGGTTTGGTGGCCATGAATTTCTTCAGATGTTCCCTGTCATGGAAGTATCTTATTTCTCCATCAATTTTTGAAGATAGTTTTGCAGGATACATAAATCTGGGTTGAAAGTTGTTTTCTTTCAGAATTTGAAATACTTCACTCCAAGCTCTTCTTGACTTGAAAGTTTGTGTTGAGAAGTCTGCCGTAATTCTGATAGGCTTTCCTTTGTAGGTGATCTGTTTCTTTTCTTTGACAGCCTTTAGTATTCTGTTCTTGTACTGAATTTCTGATATCTTAATTATTATATGTGTGGGTGAAGATTTATTTTGGTTATGATTAATTGGGGTTGTGTATGCCTCACTTACCTGTATATCAGATTCTCTTTCCATGTTTGGAAAATTTTCTGCTATTATTTCTGCAAATAGTCTTCACAGGTCATTTGTACTGCCTCCTGTTTTTTCGTTTATAGACATCAATCTTATATTGTTTCTCTTTGCATCATCTTGCAGCTGTTGAATTTTTGTTTCCTGGTTCCTTGTTACTTTTAAGAGATCTTTTCTTTTGTGATCATAAGCTTCCATGCTGTCTTCAAGGTCTGAGAGTCTATCTTCAGCTTCATTCAAGTGGTTTACCCAACTTTCAGTGAAACTTTTAATTTCCTGAATTTCCCTTTGAATCTGTTTCATGCATTCTATTTGTGTCTTATTTTGTTAGTTCAAAGTTTCCATCATTTTCTTATGTTCTTCTATTTTCTTATCTTGATCATCTTTAGATACACACAGCATTTCTTTTGTAATGTTTGTCATTTCATTTTTTACCTGAAAGATTATTTCTGACCTGATTTGCTCTATACCTTCCCAGAGTTGTTTCTTTACTTCAGCTGCTCTCATTTCAGTTATGTGATTTCCAGTGTCTTCCATTTCAGTGTCTCTTGGGTTTGTTCTTGGTGGACTGGAGGACTGAGACTGCATCTTGCTCTTTCATTTTGTTATTTTCCTCTGCAACTTGTGTGGCTGGCCAGGTAGCCTCCCAATGGATTGCACTGGAATGCTATGCTAGATAGAGCTTCAATCCTCCAATATCCCTGTGGCTAGCTGGGGTGCACCTGCAAACTATTGTGCTGGATCCTTGTGCTCTGTGGCCTGTGAGGTTGGCTACATGTTTCCCTGATGTACTTTGTTGAGTTGCTCTGGGACAATGAGCTGGGCAGAGCTTGTATCTTCCCTGTAGCTAGAAGGGGCACACCCCTGGAGCATGTCACCAAGGCCTAGCCCTTGGCTGGATGGGTTCAGAACCTCTACCACCCAGGTGGCTTGCAGAGATGCACCCCCGGCGTGTGGCACTGGGGACTTGTGCCTGGCTGGATGGAGTTCAGAGCCTCCAGGACCCAGGCAGCTTGGTGGAGTGTGCCCCCAGAGTGTGGTACCACTGGGACCTTGTGCCAGGCTACAAGGACTTCAGAGCCTCTGGAGCCCAAGGTTAGTCAGAGTGTGCCTCTGTCATATGGTGCCAGGGCCTTCCTCCTGGCTGGGTGGAGTCTGGAACCTCTAGGACTTACCACGTGGCCGCACTCCTGAACTATGTAGCCGGGGCCTTGTACTCTGATGGGTGGAGCTCAAATTCTCCAAGACCCTTTAGCTGCTCCCTGATGAGCTGCTCTGGGGCTCTGGGCTGGACTGGGCTCAGTACCTTTGTGCTCTGTAAGGCTGACTGGGTGTTCCCCTAATGGATTGCTCTGGGATGCTGGGCTGGGTAGAGCTCGATTCTCTGTGCAGCTAGTGAGGACACATTCTTCGAGTGTGGGGCTGGGGCCTTCCACCTGACTGGGTGGATTTTAGAGCCTCCAGGACCCAGGCAGCTAGCCTCCAGGACACTGGGGTGTGGCACCAGAGTGTGGCAAAACTGGGACAATGCATCTGGCTGCAAGGAGTTCAGAGCCTCTGGAGCACAGGCAGAATTTTATAAAATAAAGATTGATGTCCAAAATTCATTCTTTTGGATGGCACCCTTAAAAATTATAGCCTGAATGATAGAGATGAGAAATTGTTTAAGGTAAGTTATTAAAGTAATGGATAAGGAAGAAGCAATATTCTCGAGAATTCAGTTTGGTATCATTCTCAGTAGGTATGAGGATTGTCTCTCATTAGCTTTAACTCTGAATAAAATGTATCCTGTGCTTTTCTCAGGAGATTCATTACCATATGGAGGAGCTGGGGCAGAGGGAATAGTCAGAGTAGGGTAGATAAAGATGTCCCACAGCTGAAGGTCTCTGGAAAACTCCCTTTTTTATGTCGTCTCCTGGCACGATGAGTGGAGGAGCTACAAAGTGATCACACAGTAAATTTAGAGCCAATAAAAAGAAGAAACTTCACAGGACATGTAGCTTGCTTCTGGGAATCTCTGACACAGAAGGTCAAGGAATTAAATACTGGAGTTGGATTTATACTAGAGCTGACTGTTTTTATGGCCAATACAACATTTATTGGTATGCTAAGATAAAGTTAATCAAGTCTTGGGCTTCATGGTGGGGAAGAAAAGATTATTTCTTGAGACTTAGGCATGGATCCTTCCCAGAGCACAACCACAAACAAATGTGCACACTCATTTAGTTATTAGAAATCCAGGTAATTGTTGATGGGCTCTCAAAAAAAAAAAAACCTGAATATTACTGTGGAGTCATCACATTTTTAGGTGTGTATTGGCCAAGTATTTTTTAAAAAATTTTTAAACAATTTTCCTTAAGGTATACTTTAAATCTTAAATCTGTAACGTATTTATTGTGTAGTCACAGGCAATATCCCAACTTGTCAGATGTCATTTTCATGAAGTTGGGGATCACACTTTGTAGGGGTGGACAGATGATGAAATTAAGATAAGATTTGTAACTTATGTTTATGAAGTGTATCCTTCAGTCTATTTCTCAATTATTGGTGATCATTTCTGAAAGTAGAGTTAGTGTGGTTATTATGACATTAATCTGTAATACCTTTAGGTCGTTGAGGAAGGTACCATTTGGGTTTTCACAAACATTAAAAAAATTTAGTATCATATGACTATTCATGATTTTCAGACCAACATTTCAGAGCTCGGTTTAACAAGGTTAGAGACAGCAATCAAGGAAAGTGGCATAGCCACTAAGGAGCAGTGTAACATCACGGAAAAAACAACCGGGGGTTCAAAATCTGAATCTCAGTTAACTGTTTTTATGAAGCAAGAATATTACAAGTTACTCCGGAACACAGTGGATCAGTCTGGACTCTATGATTTTCAACAGAAGCAATTTGGTTTCCTAGGGAAATTTGACAATGTCTGTAGACAAGTTTCGTGGTCACTTCCTGAAAAAGGGATGCATTGGACATCTAATAGGTAACAACCAAGGGTGATACTACAATGCACAGGACAGACTCCACCCACTTCTGCTCCAAGTAAGAATGATAAGGTACAAACTATCCACAGTGTTGGGTTTGAGAAACCCTGAATTTACTTCAAAAAGTTACTAGAATCATGCAAGAAAGAAATAGTCATTCTTATAGCCTGAATTGTGTTCCCCAAAATTCTTGTGTTGAATTCCTAGCACCTCAGTATATAACTATAATAGCACGTAAGGTCTTCAAAGAGGAGATTAAATTAAAATGAGGCCTTTGGGGTGGTCCAAATTCAGTATCACGGGAGTCCTTGCAAGAAGAGGAGATTAGGGTGCAGAGAGAAACAGGAGAGGAACTTTCATCCCAAGAAGAAACCATGTGAGGACATTTTCCAGACAGAGAAAAACCTCAGAAGGAACCAAACCTATGACACTGACCTTGAAATGCCAGGTTCCAGGCTGTGAGCAAATAAACTGCTGTTGTTTAAGGAACCAAATCTGTATTTTCTTATGGAAGCTTTAGTACACTATTGTAGCAACAGTTATTACTATCATAGTTGTTAAAAATTAAGCACTTGTTCCTGGAAAACCTTACCACAAAACTTAAAATAAGTGCACTGGGACTTCATTGATATTCTAAAAGCCTAAGTCCCTGTTAGAAAAAAAGCAGCACAAGATGGTAAAAGCAAATTATAAAACAGAAATGCTTAGCCCACAGATGTAGTGAAGTTAAGCACCTGACAATCAGGGATCAGAGTAATACAGTAAGACTTTCCTCAAACAGGGCTTACCTAGGTAGTGTTCTTTGAATATTTAGTTATGTTACTGGAGCCCCAAGAGTCCACAGTCAGATTCTGTGAACTTTATGGTTGTCTGCAGATGTCCTGAATTTCTGAATGAGATCTGCACAAGGCCAGTAACTATTCTTATTAAAAACTGATATTCTGCTTCCAAGCAGTGTATGGGACCCAGTGCTAAAATACCTGCCTAAGCATCTGTTAGGCATGAAGATTCTTTGTGTCTTGCACTGCCATAGCATCTCATTGAAAATAGACCTCACTATGCTCTTACGCACACACTCATCACCGCATCTGGAATGCTAAGGCCTTTTTCCTCTTGCAGTAAAACCAGACAAACTGAGTCAAAGACTGCTTCCCCTGAAACCCAGAGCAGAGCTCATCTGACTAATGTTTCTCTTCCTTCCAAGGGGAAGTTAATCTCAGCCATCAGGAAGAAGGGTCGAGAAGAGGTCACTAACAATTATCGAGCATTAGGTGTTGTTTAGTGGCTGCCGTCACCATGTGCTTGTACTCAGAAGGAAACGATAATTGTATTAATCCATAGTTCAGGAGAATTCACTTCCATCTGTGTTAATCCATAGTTCAGGAGGATTCAGACCATTCAGGGTAATACTAAAATTAGCCTCCTGGTAATTTAAGAGGATCAGAAAAAGCATCTCCTTTGGCAGACTCCCACAATGTATATATTCCAATTCAAAGATGACAGTTTGAAAAGTGAAAAAGGTAATGCATTGACAGAGGCCAGCCAGGGGCCAGCTCCATTTCACCCTTAAGTCCTCTCCGCCAGACACTCTTGGGCAACAGATGTAGCTAGATTACTTTACATCCAAACCTGCTTAGAGCTACAACATCTTTATCTTGAAATGCAGAAGTTGAGTATGGAAATATGATAAATCAATTATAAATTATGATGCAGGCCCACAGGGCCTCACAGTGTGCCTGTTCTGAATGACATGGCTCTTTGCATTCTATCATGCACAAAGCACTCACCCTAGGGGATTTCCCTAGGATGGAAACCAAAGTTCCGCACTGGTTCAGGACCACTCTTTATGTCTTTGCTGCTCCTATGTTTGCCTCTATTTGAACACTTTCCCCCAGTCTCTATTGTTCATGAAGACTGGAAAATAGCCATGAGAAACATTTCTCTGGTAGAGTTGGAGATTCAACACAGGCCTTGCCTATTATAAGCAGGCACTTTACCCCTGAACTATATCTCCCACCCAAGAAATATTTTTAATACTCAATAAATCCATAGTATAGATTACTATTTAGACTTTACTTAAGACATTTAAAATGTTCAACTTTAATCTGGACAAAATCTAGCAAATTTCAAATTTGTTTTGATTAGAGGAAACTAGAATAAATTAGATACAATAATAAAGTGCAATGAAATTTTGAGCAAAGGAAGAGGAATAAAGATGCTAGAATTGGTAATACAATATAATAGAATTTGAGAGTGTGGAAATAGAGAAATATGTGAATAAGAGTTAAAAATATCTTGGATCACACAAAGTTGAGTCCAGGAGAAAGTTTCTGTGCTTATCATTTATACTCTTAGACTAGTCATTTAGTGTCCCTATAACTTCAGTTTCTTCACCTCTGAAATGGGAGATACTAAACTTATTGAATTCTTATAAAAATTGATGAAATATCTACCTATCTATATACAGTTATCAAGTTATACTCTGTAATATTGATTAGCGAGGTAGATTGCAAAAATGACTTCTCTTTGTATTCACACCCTTTGCAAGGTCGCTATATATATTTTCTCCCATGAAATCACTGCTTCTAGTTCCCCATTGCTGAATGGAGCCCAGTCTATTACTTGTTTTGGGCTAACAGATATTGTACCAGTTCTAAATCAAGGCCACTGCTCACTCTCTTAGACTCCTACAACCAATGTGAACATATTTGGGTTAGTTTTCTAAAAGATGAAAGAAATGTAGCCCAATCTCACAGTCACTCTGTCTAATTGCTAGGTAGTCCTCAGTAGTAGATCTGCCTAGCTGACTGCATGGGGAGGGTGCCAGCCAAAGCTGGAAGAATCTTAAGATGAACTCAGCCTAAGTGCCCAATCCACAGACATATAATATGTATTGTTTTAATCACTAAATTTTGCAATCAACACTTATGAAGCAATACTGAATTAAATAGTATTCCTATTACAGTATTTTAACTATAAAAAACTTTAAGTTTAAGCAAACCCCACCCCATTTTCATAATTTTCTCAAATGCACAAGCAGAATTTTCATTTTCAGAGTACAGGAGCATTCTTGCTCAAAATTTTTAACTTTGTTCTAAAAGGATTAGATTTGTCCAAAAGGTCGAAATGTAGTTTAAAACAAAAACATCTTAGCAAAGAGTATGTGAAGATGGAGATTAGTTAATTTGATGCTCATTGTAAGCTGACATCATAATCAGCTTTCCAAAAACCTTAGGGAGTCAGGCTGCATTTAAATAGTAGAGTATCCAACTCAGGAGATTGGTCGCTTTTCTTTTGACTACACAAACCACATATCAAATATGTTCCATCCTGAGAGGAACATTTGTAAAGGAATGTTGATATAATGAAATTCGTGTGGAAATGAAAAGCCTTGGAATAACACTGAATGATAAACATTTGAAGAAATTTGGAAAGTTCTTCTTAAAAAAGAAAGTAGATGACAAGAAGGAAACAAGAAATATCTCGAAAATTTTTCAGTCTATTGTTGTGAATAGGGAATAGATTTATATTTTGCTGCTCCAGATCAAGGGTTAGGTAAATTTTTCAGCAATAGGGGCCAGCTAGGAAGTAAACAATTCATGCCTTGAAGATAGTGTGGTCCATGTTGTCAATTCTCAACTCTGCTGCCACGACAGAAAAACAGGCCTAGGTAACATATCAATGGACATGAGTATATTCAATAAAACTTTTTATGTGAACATGGAAAAAAAGAGTAAGTATAAATGATGGCAAAATAGATCTGTGTTGTTTCATGCAAATATATCTCTTTTTAAAAAGAACTTTAAAAAAATTTTGAAGGAGTAGCAGAATCCTTGTAGAATGATTTGGTGATAGTTGACAGGTTTTGCCCTTGTTCTCCAAAATACAAAATGAACCTCTGGCCACCCATTGTCCCCCCGATATTTTCTGTTTAATCCTAGTGTCAGAAACAAGCACGCTTACCCCACCTGACACTGACCTCCACATCTTCAGATGAGTTCTAACAAAGTACAGCTTGGCCCGTGCCTCAGAGTGAGGGCCCAGGAGGAAGCTGTGTCACCGTGCCAGAAGTCTGTCTAATGGGCAAAATGGGTACGGTTTTCAAACAGACAGAAATCAAGACCCTCGAAACCATTTTGCTTTGGCTCTTGCTGGGAAACAAGGGTCCAGGCATCACAGAGAACTGGAAAATTGGGTCACATGTGATGGTAACTTGAACAGAGGCAAAAGTTACTTTTTACATCTGTGTCTATAGAGTGTTCCCCCTGTACAGATAGCTTTAAAGGGCAGCAGGCATGAGAAAGTTTGGCTGAAGAAAAGTTTCTTACTTCTTTTCAGCAGATTGCTCTTGGATGTATCTTTAGATGGAAGCTGGGAAAAGGACACTTGTGAATTTCACCTTAGGTTTTGATAGAATGATTGAGCTATGGAAGAGAAAGATATGTATTAGACACTACCTAAAACTCAAAAACAAGTAATCCAAATGGAGGGGAGAAAAAATTTTTCCTAATTATTCTACATAGTCATGAGGATATGACCACAAATTAAATAGCATTTGGTTTGAGAGGACAAAATATGGAAATAAATCAGAGAATAAAGCATTTAAGATATTGACTAGATCTTAAACCCTTAAAACATAAGATTGGGGCCAGTGGACCCATTCCTTATTTTTCTACTGTAAATTTATACTTTAGTTCAATAGTAGTCAGCTGTGTATCACAATACCTTTCCCTGAGAAATACAGGAAGCCCCCTATGTATTTAGCCACTTGCTATGATAAATGGCAAAGAGTGTGCATGAGTGCAAAAGGGTCAGCGTAGGATTTGGACCCACATTTATGCTGGTTTTGCATGCTTCCCAGAGCATTGCAAAGACCGTTCCAATATTTGTTAAATGATAGTTTTCTTTGATTTTTCTGGCAGAAGTAGCCCATTCAGTATAATGACACCTAAAAAACAAGATTTGCAAGTTTTGGAGGAGACCAAAAGTGAATCATCAGATTACTCATGCATGGATGATGAAAATGATCTGTTATGGTAAAATTCATGCTTTCATAACAGAAGAATGGTGTGCATGGATGGATGGATGGATGATGATGATGATGACTTTGATTCTGGCCATGTGACTTAAAGTTCTGTGGCAGTGAAATCAAGCAAGAATCAACTGATACAGACACAGGGAATGCAGACCTCCTTATTTCAGATGACAAAGAAAATAGCAACATGAGTACATATTTAAATAGTTGAAATGTTGTGAAATGGCCACAAAACCAAATGGAATGATCCAATGTTAGAACTAGGTCTGAAAATATAGTGAGGGTCTCGGCAAGGTGAAACATATTGGACAGAATGCCAGCACTGTCTCTCAAATTTGGAAATTGCAACAAACAAAATGCTACAAGATGCTATGAAATATACAAAGGCTGAAATGCAAGTAAAACATTCTTTATACAGGAATAGCCATATTAAAAATGTATTTATTATGTCACCTCACTAACTGAACTGAAAGCATTTATAGGTCTGCTGTACTCAGCAGGGATTTCTCATGGGAACTGCAGGAATGTAAAAGACTTATGGAAAAGTGATGGGTCAAAATATGGCATAAAAATTTATGCCCTTGTAGATGCAGAGACTTATTATGCTTTCAATTTAGAGATTTATCCAGGAACTCAATCATGAGGTCCTTATTCAGATAGTAGTAGTCTAAATGATGTGAACAGACTTGTTGGTCCCATCTCCCAAAGTAATCAGAATGTGACAGCCATTAGTTTACTCATTCTCAGTTGATGTTACATTAGCTAACAGAGCACAAATTGACCAGTGCAGGAACTGTACACAGGAAAAAAGCAAATGAAATGTTGCAATTTCAAAACATAGGACTGTATAGTACAATCTTTGATTTCAGGAAAATAAAACATTGGCCTCATATATGGCAAAGAAAAACAAAATGGTACTACTGATGTTACCATTTTACCGTGATGGAAATATTGATAGGGAAACACTGATGAAATGGAAGCCTGAGATGGAAACTTTCAACAATAAAACCAAACATGGAGTAGATGTTGTTGATGAGTTATGAAGCAACCATGATGTCACTCAAAACACAAAACCCTGGCCAACAGTTGTGCTTTACCCACTCCTAAACATGTGTGGTATAGTTTGATAGTTTACAAAGAAAATAATAAGTGCAAAATATCATGGAGAAATTTTCTTAGAGGATTGGGACAGGAGCTCCTAAGAGGTCATTTACAGCAGAAGACAAATACAATGTTTCTACCCATGGAACTGCATAAAAAATTATGGAGCACACTGGTGAGCTGACAGGTGGACAGGCAGGAACAGCATCTCAAAGACCTACTACAACAATGGGAAAACCAAAAAGATGTCAGCTATGCCCTATAAGAAAGGACAGGAAAACAAAACATACGTGCTATATGTGTAAGTGGTACTTGTGTATGGAACATGCCGTTGACATGTGTGAAGACTACCTTGGGTATGATGGTTGAAGCAAAGCTTACTTTTTGTGGTAGAGTTCCATTTGTATTTTCAATGTAGTTCATATAGGAATTTATTTCTGATGTTATGTTTTAGGTTTTGTAAGCAAATACATAGCTAATATGAAAATGTGTGTCTAATGGACCCATGTTTATGTGCCTTGATGGTGAAATTAGGTTTATGTCCCAAGGACTGCATACCTTCCACAGATTAAAAAATCTGGGTGCAAATATTTGAAGGTGACAATGAGTACTCTCCTCCAAAAAACAAGCAAATTTGGAGATCTGGGGATCGCCTGAAGTTTATTATTCATACTAGAGTGCAGCAACTTAATTTCCTCAATAATCTTCTTAGAAAAATTGACAAATGCATTTCCAAAGTCATACAATAACATCAAAATTTTGTTCTTTCCCCATTTTTTTATTCCTATAACTAATAAGTAATTTTTTGAGACAGTAATTCTAAATTACCTACTAAACTAGTTACTGCAGAAATCACCCCTCTTCCTAGTAAATTTTATACATAAATATGTCTTACAATAGCCCACTCCCCAAACTTGAACTTCTTCAATTATTAGAAAGAGTGACTCATTTAGGACTTCTATTACATGTCCTTAAATGCTACATAAGAACATGTGTGGTGGTTTTCTTTCATGTTCATAGAATGAACACCAAATAGTTGTAGGATAAGAAGTATTTTTCCTGAGCTGATCTTCACAGTACTCTACGAGAATCTGGCCTTTGCCTATGTCACCAATCTTACACCTTGTCACTAAACTCTAGCAAGTCTGGCTTTATGTCACTTTACAGTTCATCAACGGTTTCCACGGTTTATCAATCTAAAGACACAGGGCCTTTGTACTTACTATTCTTGTGTCTCCTACAAAGTTCTTTCTCAGCTACTTTAGCAGGATGGCTGCTTCTCATTCTTCAGAGGTCAGTTCACATCTCTTCTTCGTAGTGTGGATTTCCAAGGTTTATCCAAATAAATCTGTCTGGCCCAGTGGTTTCTACCAAAATAGCCTCCTATTTTATGTTTTAGACCTTAAAATGGTGATTCTAAACCTGGAGTGTTGTCTTTCTCTTAAAATACACTTGGTAAGATCTAGAGATATTTCTGGCTATCCCTATAGTGGAGAGGGAAAACTTGCTACTGGCATCAGATGTGTGGATGTCACAGATGCACACAGCACAGCCTCCCACAAAGGAAGTAGCTTGCCTAAAATTTCAACAGCACTGAGGTTGAGAACTTGATTTCCAAACAGCATTAAATTATTGTGTTTGCCTTATTTATATTATCCTGCTAAACTGCTAAGCTGAAAGAGGGCAAAGACAACGCTTTTTTTTTCTTCAACATTGTATATTTCACACCATATCCAGCACCTAGCCTGTAGCAGATGGAGGAAAGAATGACCCATCCAAATTTAAGGATAAAGCTGTACTCAACAATAAGAAAAGGCCACAGCGAAGTGAAAAGGTCACAGAGAATAGATACACTCCACATTCAGCAGAAGTAAGTATTGGATAATTTTTAATGAAATTATTTGTGAATGCATTAGTATCAAGAGATTTTCCTCAGGATTTGACACGTAATTTATTCTGGTCCAAGACAAGTGGAAAAGAAAATGATAAACAGGTCATTCTTGACTGAAGAGAAAGGGTGGTCAAGAAGGTTCAGTGTGGTTCACCTAATACAGCCAATGGCCCTGAAATGGACTCAAAACCAGTAAAGGAAGCACAGTGTGATGCAGTTGTAGCCTCCAAATTTTTTGATTAGTGTCATTTTTAACTATGCATCCCAATACATGCATAGGTATTTATTTATAAATCATACACATCTCAGATTAGTTTTCATCACAAATAGGAAACAAATCTTAATCACTTAAGCTGGAATTCATGAAGGAGCACAGCCCAGTGAAATCTATTATTAGTGGCTATAAATCCATGTTACAAAAGATTTCCTTGATAGTTTTTTAAAGTTCTGATTACTCCTTGTGAGTCTTATTATAACACCCTTGTTTTCCTTTTGCAAAATTTAGAGAATGTGCAAGATACATAAATTGTCAACTCTATCAGCTTTTATGCTCTTTTCTACTTGCATTATTATCTTTACTCAGTGATTTTTTAATCAGGAATACATTAATCTGCTTATCAATATATAGTTTATCAATCCACTTAACTGGGCAACCATAAACTGTACAATATCCTGCCTCCCTAACGGTGAATGCAGATGTTACTGCGGGTCTACCTGTGCAGTAAAGCTCTCCCTTATTCTAGGTGCCTCACAGGCTACAAATGACACGATTACCAAAAAGTAGGAAAAATGAGAAGATTCTCATGGGAATCTATACATAGCTTTGTCCTCCTTCCTGCAATAACAATACTAAAGGAAGCCTAAAACGTTATTCCTCTATTCCAGAGATCATTTTCCTGAATCCAGTTACAATACCCCTTTCTGGACGTCTCTAAGATGCAGGACAGGAGGGATTACCAGGGTGTCCTCTGACCAAGGGCTGGGTTCTTAGGGAGCAGAGCTCAAAGAAAGCGCAGCGCTAGACTGATATGGAATACCTCCTACCATGAAGTTGATTAACTGGACCTTTTTGAGGGTACGGAAAATAATCTATTCCTATCAGAGGCTGTGGATGGAACCTGGCCTAAAAGGGGTTACATTGTAACGCTTCTTATATAAATAATAAATGGCAGCACAGAGAGAAAAGACATTGTGAAATAGCCTCAGCAGTGGTAGGAAAAATACAAAACTATGTCACAGAGTGGTAGGAAAACCAGTATGACAGTCACCAGGCTTTAAATACCAGCAGAGAAGCTCAAAAAGATTCTAACTCAGCAGTAATTGCGTGTGAGTGTGTGAGTGAGTGTGTGTGCATGTGTGTAGCACTAGGGATTGAACCCGGGGCTTCATTGAGCTACATATTTAGGCACCCGCTGCCCCCATTTCTGAGCAGGTCTTGCTAACTTGATACGTCACCCAGGCTGGGTTTGAGTTTGTGATCCTCCTGTTTCAGCCTCCCAGAGTTCTGGGAATATAGATACACACCACCAGTCCCAGCTTTTCACCAGTAATTTTTGAGGCCCAGCAAATATATATCCAAAAAAAAGAAAAATACAAGTCACTACAGGAAGAAATATGAACGGAATCCCATGGCTTATCTTATGTTTCTTTCTCCTTACATCTTCCTATTTCTGCCTTCAGATATGCTTCCATTGAATATGGCAGATAATGTATAGGAAATGAAAAAGTATTTTAAAAAACACTAAACTCTTTATGAACTGTCAGAAGCATGGGTGAACAAAATAATCACAAGTAACAGCCTTTTCATTTCCTGTGAATCCTGGTTCCAAAATACTTTTTTTCTAGAGTAATTACTTAACCATGCCCAATTATCTAAGACAAAACTATAAGCCAGTAGTGAATTTTTGTTCATTTTAAAAGTAAGTAACAGGATTTGAACATTCAAATCGTGTTTCTGGGTTTAGCAGCCCTGAAGAAGGCCGCTCAGTCAGGCAGGCACTGTTTTGGGTGGACACAGAGGGCCAGGGCCAGGAGCACCAGGAACACTGAGCTGGAGTTGGAAGGTAGAACTGGTGGGTATGGACAACCAGCTTCACTTCCGCAGCACCTCGAGATCCTGACTTGTCGCCATGGCTGTTGTCGGGAGATGTTACCCCCCGGATCCAGCAGGATCATTTTATATGCAGAGGGCCTGCGACATTTGGCCGGCAGCCATACCTCTGAGTGAGCAAAGGGATCAGGCAGCGGTTGCCGCCTCACGTTCGCCCACTGCTACTCTCAAGTAAACCTCTTTTCCGTGTCCTAAGGTCTTGTTGTAAAGCCTGCTCGCCCTGACAAGCCAGTCCTGATGAAGTTGCGAGATACGAGATACATTTGTTTTCTTACTAATTTAAAGCCATTCAAGGTATAATGTACAGTGTAAATGCATCGGCATTTTAGGACGATAATAATACTTTTCCTTCTTTGTGAATACTTCGTTTTTGTTTGCTGCTCAAGACTCAAGATAAAAATCTCCTTCATATGATTCATTTCAGGATGACTCTGACCCACAGGCCTTAGCCTACCATGGGAAAGTGCTATGGTGACGCCCACCCAGGTACTGTGCAGCTGTAACCCTGGGAGGTGACTGTCCTTTAGAACCAGAGCAGACCTCTTAGGAAGCAGGTTAAGCCTCTTCAGTGCTGCACTTACATACTTATATACAGGAGTTCCCTGGCACGTATTTACTTCATGAAGTGATGGGAAATTCTGGGGCCAGTTGAGCATGCATAGAAGACTGAGTCTTGATCAATGGAAAATCTACGGATGATCTGCAATTCAGTTCTCAGGAGATGGATGATTCATTTTACTCTCCACAAATAGAAATTGTCATAACAACATCTTTAAAATACATAAAGAATATGATTCAGTGAACCACCACCTAGAGGAGTCAGAATGTCATGTGTTTGGGGGTGAGGGCCTGGGAGAGTATAAGGTAGAGATTCTGAAATATAAAGAAATGGCAAAAATTTCTGTCTTAACCTCTTCAGCTCTGGTTGCTAAGTTACCATGACATACCGCTGTGTGTGCTTTTCAGTTTTCGGTATTGGACCTGACAGTTTGATTAATTCTCTGGAGTGCAAAAAATCTTCACATTGAATATTTTAAAACTTCACACTTGTGAACACACACACCCCCACTCACTCAGCACCCCATTATTGTTTCTGATTTATAAAATCTGTTTTATAATTAAATTGACATATGTAGGTGGAATCCTAACGTGACACTTCATTTTAGGAAGAGAAAATCCTCTACTATGTGATATTCCTT
>RJWM01032282.1:0-21612 GCA_004363535.1 Dasyprocta punctata | reverse complement strand
ATGTGTATATGTAAGATAACTAAAAAGAACACTGCTCAATGTATTCGTTATTGAGAGGGAGCAATTAATACTCATATGATTGGATCAATCTTGCATGTCTATATCTGTTAATGTAAGAAACCATTTTAAAGATAACGATGCGCAAATTGCAACCATTGTCAAGCTTCTATCTTCCGGTTTTGTAAACCTGCAATGTTGTGTATTTATGCTAGTTATTTGCTTGTCTCTTTTGCTTGTTGTTTTTACTATATATGTCGTTTTTTTGTTGTTGTTGTTGTTGTAGTTTTTGTTTGTTTTGTTTTTCTTCGCTTAAATAAAATTTAAAAAAAAATGTTTTGGCATTTTCAAAAAAAAAAAAAAAAAAAAAGAATGGTCATACATAAGAGAAACAAAAAACTAAAGAGATCAGCAAACAACAACAGCATATCCAATACTGTAAAATTATAGGTTTAGTAATTTAGATGGTTGGAATTTTACAGTGGTTGCAGCATTGTATATTGTTGCCATTAAGGGGGCTGATCAGATTGACAGGTAAAGACATGTAGGATTGATCTGGTCTTATGAATATCAACTGTTCTCTCTCACCAGTTAATGCATTTAGTAGTATAGATTTTTAAACTGTCTTATGAATACCCTTATACAAAACAATGTCTTTTTTTTTCCATACTTTCCTTCCTTGGTTTCCCTTGTAGTACCTCTTATTGTCTTCAAACTAAATGCGCTTACCAATTGGCCAATTATACCGAAATAGTACTGAGTAAAATCAATAACAAATAAGATAGTGGAGGCAATACATATTAATGCAACATTGATTTCTATAATGCCTGTTAGCTTCAAGGCAGTTTCCTATATCATCTGTTGTAATACAATCATACTAAGATAGGTTAAAATCCCTCAGAAGAGAGCAGTGAAAGTAATACCTGGTTTTGATGCAGGGTGATCATATATCACTGAAGGCTACCCTTATAAATTTTGTTATCTTTACAATAGCTGACTTTGTCATCATTTATGATGAAGATAGGTCGATCAAGGTAGAGTAGGATTAAACTAAACAGCTCATTGAAAACAATACTGGACTTAAATCCCATTAATGGATTATTCATTTGTCTACCCTGCTTGGTGGTATCTCTCTGTCGCTTTTTCTGGAGCTGTGGACTTCTTTATCTCTCTCTAGAATGTCCTTCAGTATTCTCTGTAGGGTTGGCTCAGTTGTCATAAATTCCTTTAGTTGTTCTTTGTCGTGGAAGTATCTTATTTCTCCGTTGACTTTAAAAGATAATTTTGCAGGGTACATTAATCTGGGTTGGAAGTTATTTTCCTTCAGAGCTTGAAATGTTTCACTCCAAGTTCTTCTTGACCTGATGATTTGTGTTGAGAAGTCTGTCGTGATTCTGATGGGCCTTCCTTTGTAGGTAATCTGTCTCTTTTCTCTAATAGCTTTTAATATTATATTTTTGTGTTGAATTTCTGGAATCTTGATTACTATATGTCTGGGTGTAGGCCTGTTTTGGGCAAGTTTAGCTGGAGTTCTATATGCTTCAGCTATCTGAAAGTCTCTTCCTGTTCCCATGCTTGGAAAGTTTTCTGAAATTATTTCTGTAAATAATCTTTTAATTTGATTTGTATTGACCCCTGCTTTTTCACTCACACCTTTTATTTGTAAGTTATGTTTCCTTGGGTTGTCTTGCAGCCGTTGCACTGCCACTTCCAGATTTCTAATTAAAAAGTGTCTTCTTTCTCTCTCCCAAGCTTCCATTCTTTCTTCCAGATACGAAAGTCTATCCTTAGTTTCCTTCAAGTGGTTCTGCCAACTTTTATTGGAGTCTTTGATATCCTGGTAGTCTCTCTGAATCTGATTAATACGTTCTAAGTCTTTATTTCTTTCATTCTCAATTTCTTTTGATTTTCCATCCTCCACCTTTCCAGCTATGTCTCCTTTAGAGGTGCTTAGGGATTGCCCTATTATGTATTTCATTTCAATTCTCAGTTGGGCTAACAGTGCCGCTTTAATTTCTTTCATGACTTCATGGAGTTGTCTCCCCACTTCAGTTGTCATCTCCTCTGAGAGTTTAATTTTTGGACTCCCAACCTTGTCTGCCTTTGCGTCATCTGGGTTTGTGCTGCTTGCATCGGAGTCCGGAGAGCGCCCTCTACCTTTCCGTCTTGGCATTTTCCTGGGCTTGCCAGTGAGGCTGCATTGGTCCACTGCCTCTCCCAAGCCTGTTTCTGCTCTGCAGATGCCTGGTGCAGTGTGAGAGAGGACGGGGCCGCTGCCTGGTAACCCGTACCAGGCTGTCTGCCAAACTTCCCTTATCACCCCCAGGGCACCCACGCAGATTCCGCCACGACCTTCCAGGAATCGTGCCTAATTAGGTGCAGTTCCAGTCTCAAGATGGATGCCTGTCCCTCGCTTTCCCTTGGGGGTGGGGGAGTGGGAGGCTGGGGACCACCAGGTTCGCTCACTTGCCTGCTCACGAGCACCTCGCTCCAAAATTGACCGCCGCTTCCGCCGTCCCCGCCGCAGCAGCCGTAGGAATTCAACCGATTATCACAAGCACCACAAAGGCACCTTCTCAATTCAGCTTGCAGAGCTAATTGGACTCCACTCTGGTCAGAGGTGTTGCTGGTCTCCGCCTTTATTTCATTTTTTTTTTACTCTTTCTGTGGGCTACAGTTCTCATTTTAGATTCTTCTTGGGTCCAGAGGACCCATATCCCTCTTTTTCCCTTCTCTCTGTTATTATATTATTTTATATTCCAGCATTTGGATGGTATATTCAGGGAGTCTCCCTACCACGGTGTTATCTGGGCAGCCATCTTGCAGGAAGTCCAAGGAAATAAAATATGTAATTTTAAATTCTCAAAAACAAGCCTGTAAGCCCTGATTGCTTCACTAGAGAACCCTACCCAATGTTTACAGAAAATCAGCATGAATTTTACACAGTCTGTTACACAAAATTAGAATAGAAGGGAACACTTTCCAATTCACTCAAGGAAGCTAACATTATTTTGATACCAATACCAGGCAGACATCACAAAAATACAGTACTTAAAAATAATATGTTCACAAGTATACACACAAAAATATTTGATAAGTATCAGCAAAGAGAAATCAGCAAAACAAATATATATATATTACATTATGATCAAGTGGTATTTATACCACTATGTTTCAAAATGCAAAGATCAGTCAGTGTAATCTGTAATAGTAATAGACAAAAGAAGAAAAATCACATGCTCATATAAAATTGTATATCAAAAGTATCTGACAATATTTAATACCCTTTCATTATAAAAGCCTTCAAAAAGTAACAATAGACAAAATTTCTCCAACTTCAGTTTCAACCAAAAAAAAATCTACAACTAACATTATACTTAATGGTGAAAGTTTGGAAATGAACTTCCTCTTACTTAAAATAGTGCTGGAAGTTCTAACCAGTGCAGTAAGGCAAGAAAACTAAATAAATGGAGGAAAGACTTTTTCAAACAGTACCTGTTTTCAGATGACATGAGTGTCCACCTCAAAACTATCAAAGATGTTACAAAAAAAAACTACTAAAACTGAGTTCAGCAAGTTTGTGAGATTCAAAATAAATATTCAAAAAGCAATTATATACCTATGAATACATGGACACGAAAGTTTAAAATGCAAAGGTATTTGTAGTCATTCAGAACCTACTAACAAAATACATACAGAATTTTCATGCTGTTAAAAGAAATCAGAGAAAATGTAAGTAAATGGAGAGACATACTATATTTATTTATAGATTGAAATATGTGACATATAAAGATAATCAGTTCTGCCCAAATTGTCATACTAATTTAATATAATTTCATCAAAATCCTGACAAAATCTTTTTTATAAGTATATACAGGACCATTCCAAAAGTTATATGAAAAGCAAAGATACTATAACAACTAAAGCAAAATTGAAAGAAGAATGAAGTGAGAAAAAGCAGTCTACCTAATCTCAAGACTTACTCTATAGCTCCACTAATCAAGGCCATGCAGAGTGGCAGACATATAGATCAATAAAACAAATAGAAAACCTAGAAACGGTCCCATGCAAATATGCCCAGATTGTTTCAACAAGAGTACAAAAACAGAAGAGTGAGGAAAGGTGGTCCTTTCAACAAACAGTGCTGCAGCAATCGGACATCCAGGAGCCGAAAAACAAAATGGATCTTGACCGAAATCTTTACACAAAAATTAGACACTTTATACAAAAATTAACTCAGAATAGGTGACAGGCTTAAATGCCTAATATAAGACTATATAAAATAGGAGAAAATCTTCAAAATATAGGGTCAGACAAAGGGTTTCAAAAGCATAAACCATAAAAAGATAATTCAGTAAATTGAACTTCATCCAAATTTAAAATGTTTGCTTTACAAAAGTCCTGTTAAAAGAATGACAATATGCAGAAAAAATACTGACAAGTCACATAATGGACAAATGACTAGATCATAGAATACATTTTAAAAAACTCTCAAGAGTCATAATAAAAAGGTAATCCAATTAGAACACAGGTAAAAGACACAAAGAAACATTTCACTGATGGGGATGTGGAAACAGCAAAGCAGTAGACAAAAAGATGTTCAACATCACCAATTCTTAGGGAAATGCTAATGAAATCATAATGAGATGCTACTACAAATCACCAAAAGGACTAAAACACACAAAAAAGACAACACAAAATGCTGGCAAGCATACAGAGAAACTCAATCATTCCTACACTGTTTTGGGGAATGTGAAACAATACAAACTCTCTGGAAAACAGTTTGATGGTTTTGAAAAGTCAACTGTGATGACCAGATGGCCTTGAACACCTAAGCCTTTATTTCACAGCAAAAAAGACAAATTCATGGGCTGGGGATTTAGCTCAGTGGTGTAAGCACCTGCCTGGCAGATGTGAGGTTGTGAGTTCAATCCCCAAACCAAAAATAAATAAATAAATAAACAAACAAACAAATAGACAGATTCACATGTACATAACACCTTCGTTTGTGTTAGCCCAAATCTGGAAGCAATTGTAATGTCTTTAACCTGTGAATACTCAAACCAACTGTGCCACATCCATCCCATGAAAAACTCAACAGGAAAGAAATATTGAAACATGCAACAGCCTAGAATTATGCCTAGGGAGCCCACCCAAAATATGCATTACTGTACAACTATATTTTTATAAATCATTCAGAGGAAGGGTGATCCTGGAGACTGAACTCAAGGTCTTTGTATTGGACTACATCTCCAGTCCTTTTTTATTTTATTTTTTGTTTGTTTGTTTGTTTTGGGTCTTGCTAAGTCACTAAGCTACCCAAGCTAGGCTCGAATTTGTGGTCCTCCTGCCTCAACCTCCCAGGGTGCTAGGAACACAGGTAAGCACCAAAAATGCCTAGTTTATGACTATATTTATACAAAATTCTTTGAATGACAAAACTATAGAAATAGAGAACAGATTCATGCTCCAGGAGTAGAGGTGGAAGGGAAGACAGTACGGCTATCCAAGGACAAGTGAGCTCTTCCAGGTGACGGAAATGGTCTGCGTCTTGACTGTATCAATGTCAACATCCTGACACTAATATTGGACTATAGGTTTTTCCATTGGGGAAACTGGGTAACGTATACAGAGTCTCTCTCTGGATTATACTGTACAACTGCATATGAATCTACAGTTATCTCAAAGTGAAAAGTTTAATTTAAAAAACACTGTTCATGGTCAAACCTTGACCTAGTATAACACATGAGAACACAGACACTCTCAGTACGGATAAAAAATGGACCTGAGAGTTGCCCTATTCTCCCTCAGCCTGGCAGAGATGAAAGCAGTGCTCTAGTCCAAAGGGCCAGAAAGAGTGACCACAACTTCCTGCTGCAGGCAAAACGAAGTAAATGACAATAGCCATGAAGGGGAATGGGCCCCCAGGGAAATGAGTTTTTAGAATCTGCAGGCTCCCAGGGAAGCTTGAGTCTTGCACCCTCTCCTCGGAAGGGGTATCACAATCCCCTCATTGAGTTTCAGCAGACACGGCAGCTGCAGCAACATCTAGTTGATATCTAGCTGGCTTAGGAGTGCCCAGGAGATGAAAAGAATTGCATGGACCCTGGTTTGGCTTGGTTTGGTTTGGTTTGGTTTTTTATTTGTTTGCTTGCTTGTTTGTTTTTCAGTACTGAGGATTAAACCCAGGGACTTCACACTGGGCTATAAACCCAGCTCCTTTTTCAGTTTTTATTTTGAGTCAAGGTGTCTCTAAGTTGCCCAGAATAACAGATGTGCACTACTACACCTGGCTTTGACCTATGCTTTAAGGAGACATCTAGATGGAGCCCTGGATGCAATTTCATCCTTAACGAGCAGCTGATTTTTCTAAAATGTTATTACTAAAAGTCAATCACATTCCCTCTTTCTCTCCCCCACCCCCCACCCCAAGACAGGGTCTTGCTCTGTAATTCAGACTGCTCTTAAACTCACTAAGTAGCCCAAACTGGCCTTGAACTCACTGTGATCCTCCTGCCTCACCCTCCTGGGATTACAGGCGCACACCACCACACCTGGCACATTCTTCTCTTTCAAACATAGTATTTGTTCTTCCACTTCAATAGCAATAATTTAAGCAAGCCGCAACTACCTGGTGATTGAAAAGTGAGACTGCATTTGTATTATGAGAAGGTAAAGGACGCTGTGCACCCAAAGGGACTGGTTTGGGACATGTACTTGGCCCTAACTGTCCCAGAGCAGGCTTCCATGCATACTGTTGGCTGAGAGTTCTTTTATGCTGCTCACAGAAAGTCTGTCTGAGGATGGAAGCAACAGAGAGATCAGAGTTGAGTGATAAAGGGAGTGACTGAATCCTACCATCATTTGGGATCTGGATCAAATCATGCCCGAAGCTACTCTTTGTCATTTCTGTTGCAGGAACTGAGAAACTCCCATTACATTGAAGTCTTAGTGGGTTATTTTTGTCACTTGCAACGAAGAGAGGTCTAAATGACAGACATGGGTTGTTGTATGAGCTCTGGTCACCAGGATATGCAAGTTCAGGTGAATGATCATCGTGAGGGATACGTCAGCAGAATGCTGGCTCTGGAAGGAGGCATGGAACAGACTTCCTCTAAGGTGTTTTCTGCCTGTAGTTTTACGACTCTTTATTGTACAGCTGGGGACAGTAAGAGAATTCCCCCAGAAGGACAAATCAGCCCCATGATCCCTTGCTTTACCAATGCAGGTAAGGCCTTTCTGATAGCTTCTGACTGTGGACCGCCACTTCCCATCTCCTCCTCCATATCTTTCTGTGGCTGGACCCTTCTGTAACTGGAGGTCATCAGCTCAGTGAGGCTGTCTGTCCCTCACTGTAGAGTATAAACTGGCCACCTGGATGCTCATGCAAGGTGCTCCCTAGTCCATTACCATGTCTCATTTCTTTCACAGCATGTTTACAGGCTGGAATCACCTTAAGTTTCACTTGTAAGTCAGGAATCCATCCCCATTATGCTGGAACCTCCTTGAGAACTGGGACTCCTCCTGCTGTGCCCACTAATATGTTCCCAGGCATGGTCAAAGGAAGGAGGGAGGGAGAAGATGCCAAGGGCTATAACCAGGAACTATTGTCCACTGAGGCCTTTCTGTCTCCATTGGGAGACCTTGAAGCAATTCCCACTAATTCAGAGGTCCTCCATGGTGTTAAGCCCATGCTGGCTACAGAGGAAACATGCTTATTAAAGCTATCTTTACTGACTTGTCTCACAGACATACCCAGAAGTGTGCTGTGATAATTTCCTGATAGTCAGGATTAACCATGGTACCTCCTAAATGAAATAGCATCTCCCTTTCTTAGATGCTGCTTCCAAGGGACCCTTAATTAAGACAAACTCTTAGACAGATCCAAATCTATACAAGGACATGGGTGAAAATTTTCACTATGGTTTTTACTCATAGTGACATGAAGGGAGAACTAACATAGGTGCCCAACTTGATGGGAACAGACACAATGAAAAAAATCAGTTATAGTAAAATAGGTGAGTAAAAAACAGCATGAAAAGATGTCCAACACACAGCAATGGAAAACAGCAGAAACAGGAAAAGAGTTATAGCATTAATACTATTTTTGTAATTAAACACATAAAAGTTAAAAATGAACATTGCCTATTTCTCCAAAATGCATACTTACATAGGAAAACATTTAAAATACAGGAGAGTGGCTATCTCTACACGAGAAATTAAATGAGAGGACAGATGAGAGATAAAGGAAAATACATAATAATTCAATTACCTGGCCGGCAAACTACAAAATGACAAATCAGGTTAATTTATCTCTGCACAAATGAGCCAAATATAAAAATAAGATGCTGGTAACTCGAGCCCATTCCCTCCTTGCCTGAATCACTCTGCTCACTTTTCCCCTCTAAGACGTGCTTTTCAAGAAGTATAGTGGCCGGGGAATGTAGAAGGAAGAAGGAATGATGGGCAGATTGGAGTCTCTCACTGTTGTCGTTTGGTTCTTTGTGGAATTTTGAGGATGGAAAGGGCTGAGACCAAATAAAAGTTGACTGGACAAGCTTTATGAGAAACATAATCTCAGCAATGTTGAAGCCCAGGTGACCAGACAATTCTATCTCTGGGAATATAGCCATAGACACAATTTCACATATGCACCTCTGCACTGCTGCTTTCTTTCCTAGATTCTCCCAATGGCCATTCAGAGGGGACTTGTTCAATGAATCATGATAAATGAATGCAACTGGATGGCAGATAACTACACAAAAGACCTGAGAGAGATCTTTACACCCTGATGTGAAATGATCTCCAAGATATATAAAGGTGAATGAGAGCAAGATGCTGAGCATGTGGAGATTTTGGATCAGTGCACGGGAAGCGGCAGTGTGGGTAGTCTCTGGGAAGGATAAATGGAGTGTAATGGTGGAGACGAGAGAGACTTGACACTTTTGAATTATCTGATCACATCACTGTATTAATCAACTCTTGCTGTGAGACCAAAGACCATAAAATCCCAGCTGAGTTCTGCTCACACATCAAGCTGGATGTGGTTGGTGTATTGGGTCTGCTTTCTGTGCCACTGTCCTTTGCTCCCTGGTGAATTGTGACAGCCTAAGAGCGAGAAGAACAAGTCAAACTTGTAATGCATCTAGGACCTATGTTCAAAATATACATGCTGTCACTGGTCAATGGCCAAAGCAAGTTTCAAAGTCAGAGCACAGAGAAGCACTTTCCCTTCCCTGGGGAGAAAATTTCAAGGTGGTTACCAAAGGCATGAAGCTAGGAAGAAAGAAGAATTGGGGCTTTATATACCAAAATTAGAACACTGTACAATATCTCTAAAAATAGGTATTATTTAAATGTAAAAAGAGAAGACCTAAGCAAATGTATGCTTGCACTTGCACCATAATACCTCATGACTGAGAGCAATAGAGGGAGAGAAGACACTGCATATAACAAGAAGGCGTCTTCCAGAGCGGAGCCGAGGAGAGTGAGAGAAGGATGAATCTAGAAGCAGAGAGATTTGGAGCAGGTCAAAGTATACTTCTCTGATCCCAAGAGGAGGAGAGGAGGAAGAAAGAGGTCCATGCACAGGAATTTCACTGCTCATGCAGCAGCAGGGGGCCTTCTACATGGTCTGCATAGACCTCAAGGCTTCCCTCAAGGACACCCTCCGTGGCTTCCCAGCCCACTGAAGGAAACCTGAAAACCGTGGCGCCCCAAGGCCCAGGCTGATCTCTTCCCACCCTGTCTTCCCACTCCAAGACCCAGAGCCAAACACATGGGTCACCTCTGCTCCAGCCTCTTGAACCTCTCTGCTTCCAACTTAGAACATGTTTTTCCTGGCTCCTCATAAGAGTGCCCTCTTGTGTGGTCTCACCACTAAATGGGCACCTACCCTGGCTCTCTGTCTCCCCTTCCTCTGTTCTCCTGTCTTTCCAGCCCTATCACCACCTGGATCACCACATCCATTAGTTCACTTGCTTGTGACGCTCCTTCCATGCAACTGCAAGCTTCCTGGGGACAAAGACCTTGTCTGTTCGCTCCATCACTGAGTAGCAATCTAACTATATCTGGTTCATAGTAGGTGGTCAATTAAAAATTCCATATGTAGAGGGGTGGTAGGGAGATGGGCAACTTTCTGGAACCAGAAGATGTGCCTGAGAGGGGGTGAGCTGGTAGAGTAGGAACTAAGGGAGGAAGTGATGTCTGTTATGGGGATGGAAGAGGAAAGAGTTGATTGGGCCTTTCAAGGAAATGCTGAGACACATCTAAGATTGGAGATTGTGAACTGCAGCCCAGCAAAGAGCTGGGATTTTTCTCCAGCTGCCTGGACACTAAATAAGAGGGAAAGTAGGGGTGCTCAGGAAAGTTGAGATATACTGATCACTGTAACGGCCCTGGTTATTTGTTATGGTTGAGATTTAGAACATCTCCCAAAGGCTTATGTGTTCAGAGATGGGGCTTTTGGAAGACGACTGGACCATGGGAGTATTGTGCTCACCTGTGGATTAATTCGCTGATGAATTCAGAGCTAACGGGCTGTTAGGATGTAGAAGGCAGCCACTGGAGGCATGACCCGAAGGGGTAAAGCTCCCTCCCTTGCTCCTTTCTCTCTCTGCTTCCTGGCCACCATGACATAAGCAGCTTTCCTTCACCAGTCTCTTCCACCATACTGTTTCTACATTGGTGCCAGCCAAATGGGGACTACAACCATCTGCCAAAATGAACATCTCTTCCTTGAAGTTGTGAATCTCAGGCAATGTGTCTCCCAGAGGAGAAAGTGACTAAAACAGTAACATGGGACAGGACTTTGGAAGGTGTTATTTCTTGCTGTTGCAGTTACCAACCCGTTCTGCTTTTGAGTTGCCAGCATCTGAACAGTTTTCCTCTGCCATGCCCCTCTACTAATCTGTTTCTGCCTTGGAGTCAGTCAACTATGGACTGAATCCTCTAAAAACTGTGACCCAAAATAAGCATCTCTTCCTTTAAGTTGTGAGTGTTGCGTATTGTGTCCCAGTGACAGGAAGGTGACTAAGACATTGTTCCTGTGCCTGCCCTGTATCCAGGCCCACCAGTAATGCCTTCCACCCAGCTTTCAGACTAGACTGGCTTCGTCCAATGTGATTGCAACAAAATTGGTGCATAATGAATGGCTTTAGAAAGTGCTTGTGCATTTTGACCTCCTTCCTTGCTGCTCTGTCCTGCCATGAGAACAACAGCAGGCTAGCTGAGACCACCCCAGATCAGCCATCTCCTGCCCAACTGCAGATGCATGAGCAAGTCCAGCAAAGGTTGGCCAAGCCAGTCCAGGGCTGCAAACCCACCCAGCTGATTCACAGATGCATATGAAATCATAAATACCGTTTTAAGTCATTGACTTTTGGGTGACTGGTGAAGACTATTGTGACAATCAGTCACTGAAATAGGAGCCATCAGAAGGCTGGGTGACTGAAGATATTGGCAAGTTGAACTTTGACCACTGGCTCCAGGTAATTCTCTTTCTACAGTGTCACTCAAAACTGGTCACCTAAATGACTGTAAAGGATTCACCCAGTGTTTTAGGATGGTGGATAACTCCATGAATAACAATCTGGCAGTTTTCTCTAGTTCTGCCCCACCCCCCAACTCCACAGGTTTTTACCTGCTAGGCAAAGCAGTCAGCAAGGGTTCTGGAGAACACGACATATGAAGAGGGTCTGGACATTATTCCTCATAATTCCAGCAGCATCCCCCAAGTGGTAGGTGTCTTGTTCCTCTTTGCAGATGGGAAACCAAGGCTCTTGAAAGTGCAATGCCTTCCTGGAGTCACACAGCTAGCAAGAAGAAAGGCAGGGACTTGTCAGTCTAGACTGGTCTGACCTCAAAGTTCATGCTATTTCCAGAATACCATGGAGCCTTGCAAAAGAGGATCACTCCCAGGGGACAGCTCACCCCTGGGGACAGTTTACCCCTGGGCCCAGCCTTCTACCTGCCACCTCCTGGGACTTAGCCTCATTCTTTCCTACTCTAATAAGCCTGTTTGTTTAAAAATTCTTCAATAGATGGAAAGAAACTCAGCAGTTACCTCTGCACGTAGCTTTAAGTGCACATATTGGCCAATCTTTACAGATTTAATTGTCTATAAAATTAGCCCATGTGCAGTATCCATATGTCCTCCGTGCCTCACACTCTGCATGCTTCCCAGCCAGTGCTCTGTGCAGGCTGTGACCCAGCTCTCAACCAGTGTCATGTACTCTGGGGCCATCTGGGCTCAACACAAGGCTAGACTACTCACCAGATGTGTGACCTGGGCCTCAGTTTCCTCACTTGTAAACGGGTATAATCATAGTAACTTGTCACAAGTTTGGGAAAATTAAGTGAAACAATGTAGGGAAAGCCCTGGACACACACACACAGTGTGACAGATAAAATTTTAAGATTTTAAATATTCCAATGTTTCTCCCCCTCAGTTTCCTGACCCCTGTGTCTCCCCTCCTGGCCCCTGAGTCCTGCTATTTAGTTATGCACTTACTGATTCGGAGGGCAGGTGATTCTGAAGAAAAAAAAGAAGAGATTCAAGAAATAAAGCTTTAAAGTTCCAAGACACTGATCCCTGATAAATTTAAAGTATAAAGTGCATACCATAAGGAAAACATTGGAAAAATAAATGAAGAACGATGTTTTAGCTAGGTGCCATCCTCTAGGTATGGGAAAAACTCAAGTTAAACTAACTGAAACTATAAGGAAATTTACTATTTCAGGTAACTGACAGAGCCTGGAGAAATCAGTTTCAGAGCTGGTTGACCCATGTGCCCAACAACATCACCCAGTGTCTGCCCTGCTTTCCACGGAAGCTGCTCCAAACAAAAGTGCACCCCTCTTTCAAAGATAAGATTCCGTTAGATGCTTCCATTGGCCTCCTCACGTGAGGAAGGAGAGGGAGACTCTAGGTAACTCCTCCCAGAAACCTCCAGTCAATCCCACCTCTCATTTTATTGGCCCTAAATTGGTCACATGTCCACCTTTGAACCAATCATTGAATGGTATGGGTTGATTGGGTAAATTCAACCAGGACTTATTCCTGGGACTGTGGATCCTTCCCCTCCAGTCACTGAAGGGGTTTCTATGGGTAAATGGAGCTTCTATAATTGGTGAGGTAGCCAAGGCATAAAGTTTATGCCACAATAAATAGACTAAGAAGAGAATAGATGAAGAGCTTCTTAAAAGTTATCTTGTCCATACTAATTTACCCCTCCCCTAAAGAGTTTTTATGGGATATATTTCATTCAACAATTGCAGCCATATACTGCATAGCTACATTGTTGTCAACAGAAAGTGCTCACATAGATCACATTGTATCAGCACGTAATAGGTTATACCATCTTGGTGCATATTTGGTTCACTCTGAGATGTTCACACAAGGAAGCTCTATAATGACATATTTCTCAGGACATATTCTGATTATTAAGCAACTGTAATTTTTGAGATACTCCTATGGGGCTCCCATAGTCACATCGACTGATATTATCCCTTTTAGAACATGATGCACAGAAGACAAAAATCTCTCCAAGGAGTTCTGGACACCTGAGAGCCTCCAGGAACTGCCACCTGCAATGATAATAGTAATAATATTCATTGAAGAATTACTATCTGGAAGGCACTGTATGTGCATTTCACATATAAACTCTTTCAATCCTTATAACAGCCCGTGAAAGTAGGCTCCGTTATTATTGTCTCCAGAGGGCTCAGAGACCAGGAGTGACTTGCCGGAGATCACGCAGCTAATCAGTGACAGGATAGCAATGAATCCAGGCAGGCTTGTTCAAGCTTGTACGTTGCACTGCTTCTTTTCCATGGAGCCAGGGCAGGTCACACAAACCTTTGGGCAGTAACCATTTATTCACTTGGCAAATATTTATTGATCATGATATGCCAAACACTCTATGAGGCTTGATCAAAAATATGGTGAACACTTAAATATTAAAAATTTATTACAGTAAAAGACACATGGCTGATAATCTCCCATAAAATACTTCCCCTAGCTTCGAACATACTTATTCTATTGCTCTTGCACTTTCTGAAGCAGTTCTGGAAGTCCTTTTTTGTGTCTTTATTTGTACTGTCCTAGTTTTCTCGATGCTCTGGATCAATTCAAAAAGTTTACTTCTCATTGTCTCTTTGACTTTGGGGAAGAGACAGAAGTTGCATGGTGCCAGATGTGGTTAATAAGGTGGATGAGGACACATCCTAACCTTTTTAGGGACCTGCCTTTCTGCAGCATTTACTGCATATTCAAGCACACCTCATAAAGACACCTGTGAAAGAGGGTTTCCAGAACAACTTCAGAATGATAGGATAAGTGTATTCAAATCAAAGGAGAGAATTTTGTTTTTTTACTACTCTCCCCTGTTATTTCTGAGGATAGTGTCTTAGCTTAACATGTATTTATCTTTTCCCCTTCTCCTCTACCCACCCACTTTGGCAATATACTATTTACTGTAGTAAATTCTCATATATTTGGATCACACCTCATACAAGCTATTAATATTCATTCATTAATTCACTTCTTCATCAAGTACTTTTTGAATGCCTGCTTGAACCAGGCACTGTATTTAGTGTCAAGTCAACAATCCTGACCTAGCTCCACCCTCTGTATTTATTTGCTGGTCGCACCCAGTACATAGTGAGGGAAAATCTCAGGTGTGTCACGCACAGTTTTACAGTGTGAACACTTCACAAGGGGACCCAGCAGGGGGAGGAACTGAGGTGAAACCCATGCCTTTTGCTGTCCTGTCAAATCCTGCGCTCTGGCACTCAACTGAATCTATCCCCAAAACCACCTCGTATAACCAAGATACTTTTGTGCTATCAGTGCCACGTCTAGCTTGCTCTGATTTACACAGAGGGACCCCATTAAATAATCACTACTGGGTAAAAGCTGCTCCCAGACCCATCCCCACCCTACAGCTCAAAGTTTTGGCTGCCCTGGTTGGTCAACTCCCAGCAGAGCTGCCATCAGCCATGCCTCCTGGCTCCACTGTCTGTTCCGCGGAGTGATCTTGATTTGAGCCTGAGAGCTCTGCCTTCTGTATTTTAGCCCCCAAAGCTGACCCTCTCCTGAGGTGCTGGCTGATGAACTCCCCACAAGGAGTTGTGCTCACCCAAGAGCCCCAGAGAACGAGGAACACTAGACTCTAGGGAAGTGCGAAGCTTCTCCCCAGTGAACAGAGATAAGATCCATCAGACAGGGCTGCAGTCATTTCCCTGCACCCCAGCCCCAGTGCAGTCAGACAAGCAGAGCCCCACATTGAGGTGAGACACAGCTGCCGGGGAGGGAGCCATGCACCTGGTCTCCAGCCCCCATCTGTGTCTTCTCGGTCCCCTTCACCAGTGTCCTGCCCAAGTGGCCAGAATGCCACATGAAGCCATAAACCACCAGGCACGTGGGACTTAATACTCCAGCTGCCTTTCCCTAGGGTCAGGACAAGAAGAAGGTGTCATCTAGACTGCCCCCTGGGCTCCCCCGGGGGACTGGGCCCAAGGTTTGTTCCAGAGGACCTCACCTGACACAACACCACTGTTGGCTCCTTCTCCTCTCTGTCTCAAGTTTTCAGTCCCCTCTGGATATTTTCTGGAAATGTTTTCTAATAGAAATCTCACCCACATTGCACCCCAGGGTCTGATTTGAGGAGTTCGTCTTGCCTGGGAACCAGTAGAAGTTGGCCAGGCCACACAGGCTGAGTGTCCCCTTACCCACTCTGTCTTCTACTCCTCCTCCATCATTTCAGAAGACATGTGCCATGGACCACGGAGGGCCTGGCCCAGGCCATTTAACATCCTCCACTGGCTCCCTATGGCATCAATTTTTTTTTTTTTTGCAAGCCTCCGTGAAAAGCAATTTGCAAAGCGCTCTTTCCCTCCCCCCTTCTCTCCCACTCTCTCTTCCCCCAGTTAAACTTGGGTGTTAGTGTTCAAGGACTCCCAGAGATGTTTCTGTACCTGACAGCTTTATGGGGCAATAGCTGTTGATGTTATATGTGTCTTCAGATAGGCAGGTCTTTTTATACTGTGTGTGTCCCCATAAAAATGATTGGTTTTAAGTTGTTATTCTAATATTGCTGTGATTGTAACATTGGAGCCGACAGTCTCCGAAGATGGGTATCACAGTCCCACAGCCTGACGCATGGGAGGGGGAGGCTCCTTTGGTCTGTGAGGCAGGAGGGCGAGGCCAGCAGGGCTCTGCCCACAGGAAGGTAGGGGCTCAAGCCTGTTGTTTTTATGTTATTATACAGATAATGATCACAAATGATAGCATCATCAAGAATCAAAACTGCCTTGAAGACTGGATAAAATCAGAGACCTGAGAAGAAGAGAGATGGACAGAGGTCAGAGGAATGTGAAGGAGATATAAAGGTACGCAGAGGGAAAGCTGAGGCAGGGGAGAGCAATATGCTCCAAAGGAGATGGAGACAGAGATGGAACAGACAGTAAGGCAATAAAGAAAAAGAGACTAAGAGAGACACATGCACAAAGCTTGAGGCAGACACCCATCCAGAGACCCAGGCCAACCTCAACAGCAAGAGGAGACAGAGATGGAGAAAGAACCATGAAGAGACAAGCACAGCAGGCATACTAGCAGCACAGGCAGAGAGAATGGGGTGAGTAGACAAACAAGAAGACAGACACAGGCAGATATTCAAAAGGAGCAGTAAGCAGAGGGAGAGGAGAAGGAAAAGAGAAAAAAGAAAACCAAGACATGCTGGCAGAAAAGGAAATTCCCTAGCCACACAGAGCCCAGACATTCAAGAGTAGGGGTTCAGCCATTCTTTCTGGAGTGAGATGGAATCTCAGTGTTGTTTTAATTCGCATTTCCCAAATGACCATTGAAGATGAACATTTTTTCATATATTTATTTGCCATTTGTATTTCTTTCTCTGAGAAGTGTGAATACTGTATTGTCTCCCTAGTGTAAGAAACTGAAAAAGTATATATGATCCAAAATCTATAATAAATATTATGTAAGGGTAAAAAACAGCTCAAAGAGCAAAAGTAATTGGGAAGGGAAAAGGGGAAAGAGGGAAGGGAAAAGGAAAAGATATAAATCTGTATATATGTATATGTAAGATAACTAAAATGAACATACTGCTGAACGTATTAGTTATTGAGAAAGAACAGTTAATACTCACATGATTAGATCAATTTTACATGTCTCTATCTGTTAATGTAAACAAACATTTTGAAGGTAACGATACGCAATATTGCAATCATTGTCAAGTTTCTATCATCCTGTTTTGTAAACCTGTAATGTTACTGCTATGTATTTACTCTAGTCGTTTGTTTGTCTCTTTTGCTTTTTGTGTTTCTTATATGTGTCTTTTCTTTTTTTCCTCTTAAATGAAAATAAAAAAAATTAAAAAAGAGTAGGGGTTTGGGACCCGGATCTCCTGGTCCCAGTCATGGTTCTGCTTTTGCTGGTAATTGAGTCACCTCAGTTTTCTCATCTACAAAATGGGATGGAAGATGGTCACAGGACCCACCTGACCCTTCTTATGTGGTCCCAGCACCTCCATGTGGCTCCTGGGGCAGGAAGCCCTTGAGACAGCTTCTGATGACCTGGCCACCTGGTCTTCATGCCCTCATGTGGCACCTTGGGCCAGAATTAATGACCTGTTTGCAACAAAATGGAATTCAGCAGAAGTGATGCGATGTCACTTCCAAGATTATATGGCGAATGCCTATGACTTCTGTTTTACTAGCACTGTTTTGGACTCGGGAGCCATTGGTCTGGAAGCAGGAAATGGCGGTGTTGCAGATTGTGGAATGGAGAGAACCATGTGGTGGTGGGCTGATGTCTCCTAACAAAGGCCACCAAAGACCCAGGGCCTGCCTGCTGTCACATGAGCGAGTCACAAAGGACTCTGGTAGTAACCTCAGTCACTGCAGCCTTGAGAAAGACCCTCAGCCAGTGGGCTCAGCTAAGTGTACTCAATTCCTGACCCACAGACTAAGCTAATATTTATCCCATTAAGCCCCTATGTTTTGGGGCAACATGTTGCACAGCAATTAATGCTCAGTATAGGTTTTGCCGCCCGGAAGCAGGGAATTGCGATAACAAAGAGGTACCAGTGTACACCTGCCTTCAGAAGCAGGCAGAGGCTGGAATGATGTCACAGAGTGCCCTGGGGAGGGGCTAAGTTGGCTCCAATGGCTGTCCTAGAAATCTGCATGTGAGGACAGTGAAGGTTAGAGCTCAAATGGGAATGTGGAACATGGTATTGCAAAAGGGACAATTCTGCTTAGATATGATGGAAAATTCAGCAAAACATCATGCCTCCAACAGCATGAAAATAGGACATAAGCCCAAGGAACTAGATCAAAATGATGAACGTGGGATGATATCTCTGGTTTCATGTAGATGCTCATAGGGAAACACATGGTGACCCTTAAGTGGCCTTGTTTTGCATTGCTTCTTACTATGGAGCCCCCTACTCCCCATCTATCTGTGTGTTTACAGGATTGAGACTTGAATCCAGGGCCTTTGCACTGAGCTACATTTCCTGTCTTTTTTTTTTTTTTTTTTTTTTTTTTTTTTTTTTTTTTTTTTTTTTTTTTTTTTTTTTTTTTTTTTTTTTTTTAGTTTTGTGATGAGGTCTTGCTAAGTTGTTAAATTGTCCAGGCTGGACTTGAACTCCCGATCCTCCTCTTTCAGCCTTTCAGAGTGCTAGGATTACAGATGTGCACCACCATACCCAACCAGACCTACCACTTTTATAACAGTATTTTCTATTACCTGTATCACAAGCCACCCCAAACTACAGCACCGATTAATTCTCTGACAGTTCTAGAGGCCAGATGTCCAATGTGAGTCTTGCTGGACTCAAATCAAAGTGTCAGCAGCTGTATTTTTTTTTTCTGGAGATGCTGGGAGGTGAACTTGTTTCCTCTACCACCTCTTCCAGTTTCTTGAGACTTTCTGCAGGCCTTGGCTCATGGCCCCATCCCCCTCTCCAAAGATAACAATGTGGCAGCTTCCAGGCTCTCTGTGACCTCTGCTTCTACTGCTGCATCCCTTCCCTGACCCACACCTTTGTGATGACACTGGGCATCCCTAGATATTCCAGAACACCTCCTCCTTGGGAAGATCGTGAACTTAACCTTGCCTGCCCTTGCCCAGGAACATGGGTGTCTTGAGGACATTGTTTTATCTACCAGGCCATTCTCACACCCTTTAACCCACAGAGGTATGTACTTGTCCTCTCTGATCCTGAGGATGTTATAAGCTCCAGGAGAGGCCAGGGAAAAGAGTGGTTTAGATCTGCCCAGAGTCTAGCTTTAGAGACATTCCCACTCAAGCCTCAACTCTGCTTCTTATCAATAAAAAAGTCACTTCCTTTTTCTCTATGCCTCTATTTCCTAATCTGGAAAGCAGAACATCAGCTCATGTAGCCTCTGGGATTTGTCTCATGCTTGCTGCTTGTTACAGTCTGGATAGAAAATGTCCCCCCATAGGTTTGTGTGCTGAGGTTTTGTCCCCAGTGCAGCAGTGTTCAGTGGTGGAACTTTTACAAAGTGATGGGATCATCAGGGCTCTAATCTCACAAATGGATTAATTCACTGATGCACTCATAAGTGAATGGACTATCAGGAGGTGCTGGAAACTTCAGGAACTGGGGTTTAGTTGGAGGAAGTAGGTCATTGGGGCACACCTTTGCAGGAGATATTTTGTCCCTGGTCTTTTCTTCTCTTTTCTGCTTATCCTTTCTGCTTCTTCTTTCCCCTTCTGCTCCTCTTCCTCCTTCTCCTCCTCCTCTTCCTCCTCATCATCCTCTCCCTTTTCCCTTCCACTCTACTTCTCTCTATTTTTTATTTCTCTCTTTTTCTATCTTTCTCTCTGTGTCTGTCTGTCTCTGTATCTCTGTCTCTCTGTCTCTCTGTCTCTCTCTCTCTCTCTCTCTCTCTCTCTCTCTCTCTCTCTCCTTCTCTCTCCCCCATCCCTTCCTGGCTGGCCTAAGGTCATGTTCTGCATCACCACAGTCCTAGAACCAATAGAGTGAAGTTACCATGGACTGAAACCTCTGAAACCATGAGCCAAATGAAACCTTTTAACTTGCTTATCTCATTTTGTCACAGCAACAGAAAGCTAACTAACATACCACCATACAACCAGCGCTTGGGAGAGTCAAGACCATGCTAGGTACTTACAAAACAGATTTATTCAGGGAATGAAAACCTATAGTATTTCATAACCCATGGTAAAAATTATCGGGTAGCTGGGCAGCTTTGCTCTTTGAGACCTACATGTAGGCCAATGCCAATGGGGCAGTGCTACCCGAGTAAGCTTTCCCGTAGCACAAACTGGAAGATTCCTACGTAGCAGCAGAAATGTGTGCTGTTTCAAGGTCTGGATCCCAAGTACTAACACCTCAGTTGCATTCACTGGCCACACGTATCCACCACCAAGCTGACATCAAGGGATGGGTATGGATATTTTTATAACAGCTGTCTAACCCTCCACTGTCTCCTGGGTGCTCCTTGATCCCAAGCTTCATTCTTGGCTCCTACTACAGAACCCCTACTCCTGAACTAGCCATGCCTTCTGCTTGATGATAAAATTAACACTTGTTAAAGATTTACTATATGTTAAAGATTTACTATACATTAAGTGATACATATGTATGTATGTATAATCTACTTTAATCTTTAGTATTCTTGGAAGAAGGTACAGTTGTTTCTCTGCATTTTACAGATGAGGAAACTGAGGTTCAAAGAGGTGGCAAAATTTATGGAAGACAAAACAGCTGGTATGAGAACCAGAATTTAAATCCAGTAAAGCCAACTTCAGAGCCTGGAACATTAATCAACCATGCTCTTCTGCTTCCCCAGACCCAAGGCATAAAGTTAGGACACAGGGTCTTCCTCTAGGAATTTAAGGCCTATACCTAGAATAGGGGCCACCATTTAGGAACCAGGCCACACAGCAGGAGGCAAATGACAGGCAAGTAAGCAAGAGAAATCTGATATGCATTTCCAACCATTCCCATGGCTGGCATTACCACTTGAGCTCTGCCTCCTATAAGATCAGAGACAGCATTAGATTCCCATAGAAGCAAGAATCCTACTGTGAACTGGACATGTGAGGAATCTGGGTTGCACATTCCTCTGAGTCATCCTGAACCCATCCCCACCCCTGCCTCCACCCCAGCTCATGAAAAAACCACCTTGCACGAAACTATCCTTGGTGCCATAAAGGTTGTGGACCTCTGCTTTATATGGTAGGCAGCTAGGAAGGACTACAGGTTTCAGCTGAGGGTGTTAGGCAAATTATTTCCCATTGTATGCCTCAATTTTCTGACCTGTAAAATTGAAATCCTAAGGCTGTCCTTATACAGATGTGAAGGTTGAATTGTATATACAGTACTACGCAATCTCAGTACATGGCAAGTCCAACAGTGAAAAGCTGGTACTACTTACTAAAGACAGAACTGGGTGACAGCAGCCCGTGGGTAGATACACTGAAGGAAGCAAAGGTCTCACAGGATCACCATGGCTGTCAACTCTACTCCACGCTCTTCACCTCAACCTCTCAAAAAAAAAAAAAAAATCACTGTTGATCTCCACCCAGAGAGGACTGTGTCA
>RJWM01032281.1:0-21596 GCA_004363535.1 Dasyprocta punctata | reverse complement strand
CAAAATTATAGGCAGTCAGACAGGGCTGGGCCCTCGGGGGAACCAGTGCAGAAGTTCAGATACCTTGTAACCTCTGAGGAGACAGACACCTCCTGCTGTGGGCCAGATATCAAGACAAAAGGCAGATCCTAAGGATTGATATTCTAAATAGTTCTATATCACCCTGAGGAAGTCAGGAATCAGCATTCCACCCTTTTACGGGAAGAGTCATTATCGTTAAACATCCCTCGCTTACTATGTGACCCGCTTCACCATTTGTCCTTGATTTAATCAATTTTACCTGAGCAGTTAGTCTTATTGGTTAACTGTAGTTATGTCCCACCTTATGCCCACCTTGCAGATTCCCATTTTCCCCGCCTTGAACCCGTCTAACCTCATGGTCTTACTGTATAAAAGTCCCTGAAAATGACAGAGTCCCTGGCAACCCACTTGGGCCCCCTTCTGTCCCTCAGACAGAAGCTTTCTTTCCCTCAATAAATATATCTTGCTCTTATCCTCCGTCGTTCCTAAAATTCATTCTTCGATTTTAGAGAACACGAACTCGCGCCAGACGTATAGTAGGTTGGGAGTTTCATTCCCCCATATCATTTAGAGGTCTGGGATCATTTTTCCTATATCACTAGCACTTGGGAGGCTGAGGTAGGAGGAGCATTGTGAGTTGGAGGCCAGCTTGGGCTACAACGTGAGCACAAGGCCGGCCTGAGCTAGATAGTGTGACCCTGCCTCAAAAAAAAACCAGGGCCAGGAGTTTGGCTCAGTGGCTTAAATGTCTGTCTGGCAGGTGCGAGGTTGAGAGTTTGATCCATGGTGCCACAAAAAAAAAAAAAAAAAAAAAGACCAAGTAACATTAGCAGAGGCAGGCATGGTAATATACGCCTATAACTCCAGCACTCAGACAGCTGAGGCAGGAGGATCACCATGAGTTTGAGGCCAGCCTGGCTACACAGTGAGTTCAAAGTCAGGCTGAACTACACAGCAAGATCCTGTCTCAAAAAACAACAATAATAAAAAAATTTTCGATGAGGGTTGATTGTGCAGAGACCATAAAAAATCAACTGCTTACCAAGTCATATCAAAACCCAATCAGTGACTATCAGTTGCAGGTTCTTTGGTGGCAAGTGAGTTTATGTATTTCAATTGTACAGCTACATCTGATGGCAGCACACTTTAAGTCAAAATCCAACACTTTAGTCTGCTCAGGGACTGCCTACTATTTTATTTACCACTTCCATTCAAGCCTCTTTCCTGTACTGCTCACTTGTCTTCGTTTTGGCAAGATGACAAGCTAACTTTAGCCAAAACAAGTAAACAGCAAATATTACTGGACAGTTTCTTTGAAAAGAGGAAAAGACCCAATGATGAGACAGAAGATTCTAAAATAGCCAACAAAAATGAAACTGCATTTAAACGAAACACCAAGAGTTTTACTTAAATTTCTGGGTGCAGTACAACAGGTGTCACATTCTCCAAGCCCGCTTTGTATAATATGTTAAAACCAGTTATCAATAAAACCATGAAACCTTAAAAACTGCTTCGTGGCAACCCCTGTATTACAGACACATCTTTGGAGCTTTTCAAAAGAAAACACATGAACATGAAGCAAATGTGTCTGCATTGAGAGCATTCTTTTTTTTTTTTTTTTGCGGCACCGGGGATTGAACTCACAAGCTTGCGCCTGCCAGGGCAGGTGCTTAAGGCACTGAGCCAAACTCCCAGCCCTGGCTTTTTGAGGCAGGGTCGCACTACGTAGCTCAGGCCAGCCTTACGCTCGCGTTGTAGCCCAAGCCGGCCTCGAACTCACAATGCTCCTCCTACCTCAGCCTCCCGAGTGCTGGGATTAAAGGCGTGCGCCACCACGCCCGGCTATTGAGAGCATTCTTAAAAGACTCTAACCCATTGCTAAAGCTAAGAAGCTCTTTACCATTTGTGAAGAGAGGATCCTGTCTATTACTAAGGTCATGTGCTGTGAATTTTTAGGAGAGGCTACCATTCAAAAGGTGGCATGTTTTCCTCTTTTGGCTAGCACTGTAACCAATCAAATTGATGAAACAGACAATGTCTTAATTATTTTTCCCAATGCTAAGACAAAATACTTGACACCCAAAATTAAAGGAGGAAAGGTTTATTTTGGCTCACAGTTTGTACAAGTTTCAGTCCATAATCAGCTGGCTCCACTAGGCAAGGTGACATGACAGAGGGGCATCAAAGAGTAGACAGAAAGCACACAACAAAAAGCAAGCAGCAAGCAGAGAAAAAGCAGCAACAACCTTTTTTCTGTCCCTTTACATTCTATCCAGGCTATAAGACTACTGACTGGTGCCACCCACACCCAGGGCAAGATAGCTTTAATCCCAATCATATCCTTAATTACATCCTTGGGGGGACATCTAGGTACATGCCATACTGAGAGACAACTAGGGGGACATCTATATATACACCATACTGAGAGACAACTGGGGGGCTATCTAGATATATGCCATACCGAGACACAATTGTTAGAATTAATGAGTCACTGTGGCACACAATCCGGATTGACAAAACTCCTGATGTTAACAAGGTAATACTTGTTTTTGTGCAATACATTATTTCAGGAGGAAGAGCATGAGGATACGTTATGTGCACTTTTGTTGACAACCAACACCACAGCTGCAGAACTATTCAAACCTCTGACTGATTACACATCAGGAAAAATGAACCGGTCATTTTGTGCTGGTATATGCACACACAGAGCAGATGCCATAAAGTATGGCTTCTGGTGACTATTCAGGTCAAAAAAGTCACTTCTGAATATGAGTACTGGGTCATTGATAGAGAAACGCTAGCTAGCCAAAAAGTGTCACCTCGATTAACAATGTTTCGGTGGATGTGATCAAAAATATCAACTATCAAAAAATAAAAAATAAAAAACTAGCTACAAAAAAACCCAACTACATAAAAATACACACCCTTAACTGCCATCTGTTCACAGAGCTCTGTGAGGAGATGAACACACAGCACACGTCTTACACACAGAACTGAGATAACTTTCTAAGGGTAGACGACTGGCAGTTTTTGAGTTTCAAGAGTGATTTCAGAGAGTTCTTTTAGAAAAACAGTGAGTAGAGCCAGGTATGGTTGGTGCAAGCCTGCAATTCCAGCACTCAGGAGGACCGTCATGAATTCAAGGCCAGTCTCAATTACAGTAACACCCTATCTTAAAAAACCTCAGTCACAACTGGCAGCACAATTCAGTGACAAAAAATTGGTCACAAAACTTGCTTACTTATGATATATTCAACCTGCTTACCAAACTCAATTTGTCACTTCAGAAGAAAGCGACAACTGTGTTCAAGTTGACAGATATAGGAGCTGTACTCAAAGTCGAACTGGAAATATGCTGGTAATGAGTGAACATCAGGATTTTTTGATATGTTTTAAAAACATTATCAAGAGATTTTGAAACAGATCGACCCTTCTTTCCTCCCAGTCTGGTGTATGATGACTTAATTCAGCTTTCAAAAGTTTGAACATTCCTTTCCAACCACAAAAGACCTCCTAACTGAGAAGAAATGGATCCAAAACCAATTTGGAAATACGCCAAGTGAATGAATTTTGTTCATACTAGAAAAGAATTGACTGTTTGAAATTGTAAGCATGTTTGAGACCGTTTCAAATTTCCTATGTTCTGAATTAAAAGTCAAGATATATCTTAAGATTGCCACACAAACACTGAAAAGTCTGCTTCCATTTCCAACATCCTGTCTCTGTAAAGCAGGGTTTTCTGCAGTGACAGCAATGAAAATGAGATTGTGCTAGGTAGAGGCCCAAATCTATAATCCCAACACTCTGGAAGCTGAGGCAGGAAGATCACTGTGAGTTTCTGGCCAGCCTGGACTATATATATACACATATAAAAGCAAGTTCAAGGTCAACTTGCACTACATAGTGAGACCCTGCCCCAAAAAACAAAACAAAACAAAAACAAAAAAGAGATTATGGGGTAGACTGAACCTAAGCAACACATTCCACATGTCACTGTCTCTTACCACCCCCAGATGGGACTGTTACAGGAAAACATGCTCAGGTTACCCAGTGATCCTGAATTATGGTGAGTTGTATTAATCATTCACTATACATTACAATGTAATCATAATACAAGGAAATACACAAAAACTGTAATGTGCTTGAATCGTTCTAAAACCATTACCCCATCCCACCCCCATCCCAAATCCATGGAAAAACTGTCTTTCGCAAACTTGATGCTTGCTGTGCAACCACTGTGGAAACCAGTGTGGTGATTCCTCAAGAAACTACAATTGGAGGTCCCATTTGACCCAGCTACTCCCCTTCTGGGTATCTTCCCAGAAGAATTAACAACACTGTATCACAGTGATATATGTGTACCCATGTTCACAGCAGCACAATTTGTAATAGCTGGATCCTGGAAATAACCTAAATGCCCACTGACTAAGAAATGGATAAAAAAGATATGGTACTTTTATACAATGGAGTACTACTCTGCCATAAAAAGGATAAACTGGAGACTTTTATAGGTAAATGGATGCAACTTGAGACCATATTTGTAAGTGAAATAAATCAGACTTTCATATGTAAACACTGTATTGTCTCACTAGTGTGAGAAGCTGAAAGAAACAACATTACATACATGTATATGTGTATATATATAGGTATATAAAATACATAGTTATACTACTGACTTCTCTGAGTTCATTGAAGAGAAAGATTTGTACTGGTACTGTTCAGACAATTGAATGCAGATGTCTTGTGCTCGGAGAGAATGATTTGGGGATGACAAGGTGCAATGTATGTACCATTGTTGTCCCCTAATTGACGTGTTTTGAAATTTTGTTTTTTTATTCTCTTTAAAATAAAACGGATTTGAAAAAAAGAAATGCCTAGCAGGATTAATAAAACACAGCCCTGGGTATGACTATGGCTGACTGACATGTAGGCCAGCAAACCAAGGCAAGACCCAACCTGGATGTGGGTGGTCCCAACCAACAGCCTTGTATTTTAGATGGAATAATAAGATAAAGAAGTCCACCCATTTCTTTCTTTCTTTCTTTTTTGGTACCAGGAATTGAACTCAGGACCTTGCACTTGCCAGGCAGGTGCTGTGCCACTGAACTATACCCCCAGCCCAGTGTACCCATTTCTACAGAAAGGCCATCTTTGTAATGGCCACTGGACATCAGTTTCTAGTTTCTTCAACCTTCCAATGCAGACTTGCACTGGCGACTCTACAGTGAAGGTTTCAGGCCTTGACCTGGGACTATTGCTGCATTCTTGGATCCCTCTTGTTTTGTGGTCTGCATCTCCTTGAGCTGAAGGGAAGCTGGATCTTCCAGCTCTCTAGCATGCAGACAGCCAGTGAGGCTTATTCCGCCTCTGATCCTACAGACAGTCACCATGGAGTCTCCTACCTCTGATTTCTTGGATGGCCATTTTGGACTCTTCTGCCTCTGATTCTATAAGCCTCCCTAACAATGCCCTTTCGTAGTTACACATGTATTTTCTATTGACTCTGTTCCTCTGGAGAACCCGAATACAGAAATGGAAGTATCTTTTCTTATTTTGATTTTTTTTAGACATGGTCTTGATACATAGACCAATAATTAAAAAAAAAAAATTCTAAAACCAAAACCATGTTCACGAGGTTCTAAAGAGAGGTCCCTGGAAATGCTAGTATTTTCTGTATTTTACCATATGCTTTTTCCAGACATTAGTTGGACTTGGGCTATGATTTCAGAACAGTGATAACATGAAAAAATTAAACATTTTTTAAAAACAAAGGACACAGAGAAAAATGGCCACAGCAGCAAATAGGCGGTCTGGGAACCAGTGCCATGCGCAGGCCTTCAGAGGACTGGGAACAACTAGACCCAAGCCTCTCCCCATGAGTCAGTGCCATTCGCAGACTGGGGTTAGAGAGAACAATGACCGCAGCAGCAAACAAGCCCAGTCTGAGAACCAGTGCCATGCGTGGGCCACCAACAGACTGGGAACAACCAAACCCCAGCCCCTTCCCGTGCACAGGCTGGCAAATAAGTACCAATACACTCCCCCCACCGCCCTGCCCTGAAAGCAACTGACTTACTGAAGAAACACAGGCTGTGATGATAGCTATCGAGGTGAAACGCAACTGGATGCCTGTGGGGCTTTGGTGTTTCACTAATACTGCAGGTCTAGGGCCAGTGGCCTGATCAAAGGGTCAGAGGATCATCCCTAAGCAGTGTGTCATCTGGGGGGATCTCCTGAGGGTTATAGCCATTGTTGATTCCCTGTGGTCTTGTTTTGAGGTCCTATATGGCTTCCATTGTTTTGTTGGGTTGGGTTTTATTCTCTTTTGTTTTGTTTGATTATGTTAAATCCCATGGCAGAAGTTATTTCCAGGATAGCAAGATATATTATGGTAGCAATTTTGGCTTGTTACTAGTGGCTTGTTTTGAAGTCCTTTATCACATTCATTGTTCTGTTTTTATTGTTTCTATTCTATTCTGTTCTGTTCGATTTTTACTATGTCTGAAGTTATCTGCAGCTATTTTGAAGACATCAAAAGGCACTGCGGTAACTACTGTTGATTTCATATGTTTTAAAGTCATGTATCTCTTACACTGGTTTGTTTTGACTGGTTTTATTCTGTTATACACTCTTTAAAATAAATTTTAAAAAATTAAAAACAAAGCCAGGCGTGGTGGCGCATGCCTTTAATCCCAGCACTAGGGAGGCTGAGGTAGGAGGAGCGTTGTGAGTTCGAGGCCAGCTTGGGCTACAATGCGAGCGCAAGGCTGGCCTGAGCTACATAGTGTGACCCTGCCTCAAAAAACCAGGGCTGGGAGTTTGGCTCAGTGGCTTAAGTGCCTGCCATGGCAGATGCGAGGTTGTGAGTTCAATCCCTGGTGCCGCAAAAATAAATAAATAAATAAAAATAAAAAATAAAAAAAAAATAAAAACAAAGGACATCCCGGGCACTGTAATCCCAGCACTAAAAGGCTGAGGCAAGAGGATCACTGCAAGTTCGAGGCCTGCCTGGATTACATAGTGAATCCAGGCTAGCCTGAACTACATAGCAAGACCCTGACTCAAAACAAAAGGACACCACCTGTAGTAGAGATATTTTATAAAATACAGTCTATAAATGGAACACTTTAAAAACTTCAAACATTTTCACTTTGAAAAATCACTAAATCTGGCTTTTTAAGGATAATAAATGATGGGCTGGGAATATAGTTCAGCAACATAAACACCTGCCTGGCAAGTGTCAGGTTATGAGTTTGATCCCTGGTACCCCCCCAAAAAATAATAATAATAAACGATGTATTTTGATCTATTTTGTTTATTTGATTTTTGCCTCTGCTCCCAGCCTTGACTCTACATTCCTGAGCTAAAAATTACTACTGTTATGGCAGCTGAAAATTATTGTTCGCTTTCCAACAAAAAGGTATAAGGTATGGTAAGTAATGTAAAACTTGATTTCCCCCAATTAAAATACACACACAAACTTGGCCACAATTCATTCAACACATGTCTACTGAATGGCTTTGGAACAGGGGGGATCAAACCCTATAGGGCTTTTGAACTGAGCTATATTCCCAGGTTTTTTGTTTTTTGTTTTGTTTGTTTGTTCCTTTTGAACAGGGTCTCTCACTAAGATACTAGATTGCCTATGCTGGATTTGAACTGCAATACCCCTGCCTCAGGCTCCAGAACACTGGGATTACAGGTGTATATCACCATGCCTTGATTATATAAACTTTTTTTTTAGGTGACCGATACTTTAATTATCTTTACAAAAGTTCCCTGAAGCTCATCACCCATGAATTTCCTGGAGTCCCAGATTAAGAACCCCGACAGAGAACATTTCTCATTCCAGTACTTTTCTCTGCTGTGCATTCACAGGGGCGGTTAACAGAAATTAATTTACTTAACTTTACAGGATATGTATTTGGTTTATTAATAACATCCTCTATGCAAGAAAAGATCAGTTGATAGGATTAATCAATGAAAGTAATTTAACTTGCCTATTATTCTGCCATCCTGTGGAAAAAAAATGGATCATACGGAAAAAAGCCAGTTCATCAGCCAGAGTGGTGGTACACACCTGTAATTTCAGCACTCAGAGAGGGCTGTGGTAAGGAGCATTACTGTGAGTTCAAGGCCAGCCTGAACTACTATATAGTGAGACCTTGTCTCAAAAAACAAAACATAAAAAGCAGGTTCATTAATGCAAAAGGGTAGGGAAAACACACATTGACATTATTACTATTTCTGCTACAGAGAAGACTCCAACACTTTCCCTCCTGCACACTCCCAGTTTCACGACTCCATAAATATTTTAAGCATTTCAGGGATAAGTAGAAAACAGGTCCAACACAAAGAATTTCTTCAATTCATTCACTACACGATATTAGCTATTTGTGTGCTGAGCACTAGGCTTAACAGTAGGAGGAAAAAAGATGTCACAGTCACGCAGAGAACTCAGAAGTATAGTAAAACAGTAGTCATGTGTATCTGTGAGATTGTAAAGAAGGATTTGAAGGCATTTAAATTAGACCCATTAAGATTTTGCAGCGCTGGGGATACAGCTCAGGGGTCGGAGATACAGGTCAGTAGCACAGTGCCTGCCCAGCAAGTACCAGGTCGTGAGTTTGATTCCTGGTACCAAAAAAAAGATTTTGCAAAGGGGAATGCAAAATCCAGTCAATATTTTAAGAATATAACTCTGGTTGTAGTTAGCTTAGAGGAAAGACTGTTATAAAAACAATCTGAGGATACACATTTCCTCATACCAATCCTTGACATCATCATTCTTTTTTTACTCTACTTCAGGAGATTTAATCTCCTACTTTCAAGGAGAAAACAGAAATTATCAAATTAAAATATCTTCCACTTTTTACTATCAAATCTACCTTTAACTTCTCTTTGTTTCAACAGAGCATATACCTTTTTCTACCTAAAATAAACTCTCCACCAGAGGACCAGGGCTTTGCTGGTCAATGAGGGTTTTCTGACTAAACACTTTTGCTTTATCACTGAGCACGTTAGCAATGTAAAACATCAGGCACCACACCAGACCAACTGACTCAGAATACGCAGATTAACAAGAGCCCCAGGTGATTCTCATTATGCACATTAAACTTAAGAGAACCAGTGGTCTAGACAACAACTGTCTCCCAGTTTTTTCTGTATCCTTACAGCAGGGATTATTCAGTTTATCTTTTTTTCTTTTCTTTTCTTTTCTTTTTTTAAATACAGGGTCTCACTATGTATTTCAGGCTGGGCTTGAACTCACTTAGCAGCCCAGGTTGGCCTTGAACATACGCCACCACACCCAGCTCTCCTAGTTCTTTCTTTCTTTCTTTATTTTTTTGTGGCACTGGGGATCGAACTCGCAACCTTGCGCCTGCCAGGCAGGCGCTTAGGCCACTGAGTCAAACTCTCAGCCCTAGTTTTCTTGAGACACGGTCACACTATGTAGCTCAGGCCAGCCTTGTACTCACGTTGTAGCCCAAGCTGGCCTCGAACTCGCAATGCTCCTCCTACCTCAGCCTCCTGAGTGCTGAGATTAAGGGCCTGTGTCACCAAACCCAGCTTCTCCTAGTTTTTTGACAAAACAAAAGATCCATACTCCTTTTCCAATACATCACAAAAAGTCTTCCACATGTCCGCTTCTCAAGCCATTCAAATCTGTTCATCACTGCCAGTCCACTTGGCTCTCATTAATTAAGATCAATGACCTTGAGAACATTGCCAAAATCCAAAGGACACCTTTCAGTCTTCCCCCACTTGACCTGTCACTAATATTCAACACAATTGCTCTTTTTCTTCTCAAATCACTCTCTTGTGTCAACACGGGCACTAAGGATGAAGAAGAAATGTTAGATAAAACTATTGGTGCTTTAGAACAAACTGAAGCAGCCACACTAAAATTTACTAGTAGTAATTGTGTTCCGGCACTGCCAAAAACTGGTATTTAAAAAAAAAAAAGCACAGTTTCACCAAACAATAACTTGATGAAGCAATAAAACTATTAATTTTTTAAAACCTAAGCCTGGAATATACATCTTTGTACTATATTAAAGAAATAAGCAGCATAAAGCAGTTCCACATACCAAAAGCACAATGGCTGTTGAAAAAAAAAAAGAACACTTCTACACCCGGTTTTCTGTTTTATTTCTTTCTTTCTTTTTTTCTTTTCTTTTTTTTTTTTTGGAGACAGGTTTTTGTTATGTAGTTCAGGCTGGCCTGGACTCACTATGTAGTCTGGCCTTGAACTACACTTGCCTCAGTCTCCCTAGTGCTAAGATTACAGGCATGCCCCACCACAACTGGCCCCACCTAGTTTTTTTGAGACAGGGTCTCACTATGTGACACAAGCCGCCCTCCAACTTGCCTCGACCCTCCTTCATCAGTCTCCTGAGTGCTGTACCACCACACTGGATTACTTCTATACTTGTTTCAGAGCCATGGAAGTAGCTTTTTTCTTGTAGTACCACTCTTTTCGAAAGACTATCAAACTTTGATTATCCAGACTCAGATAACTAGCAGCAACTTCTCAAAAATTAATGAAGTCTGCCTTTCACCTCAAGTAGAACAACTGAAAGTGTGTGCAGCTGATAATATTAAGGCTTTCAAGCAAAAACTACAATTTTGGAAAATGTATTTGCTACCAAAAGCATGACACCATTCCAATAAAAACTTTTCTGATGAAATCAGCAGTCATGTTAACAAATGTAAGTTTCTTTATACTGTGTAATGACATATGTCAACATTTGGAGTATCTAACCAACACAAGATTTTAACAAATTAAGTATGTATAAGGCATTCATTCAAAGTACAAGACACACCAATAGATTTTAATGAAACAGCATGAAAAATCCACTGATATGATATCATAATGTACACTGTAACTAAATCTTAAGCAGCTACCACTTGCTGTGTTTTGGTACAGTATCAAAGAACAATACCTAGTCAGAATGGTGGCACATGTCTACAATCCCAGCGCTCAGGAGGTTGAGGCAGGAGGATTCAAAGTCTGAGTTTAAGGCTAACCTAGACTAACAATAAGACCTGTCTCAAAAACAAAAACAGAATACTCATAATTATGTAAAGTTATTATTATGCTCCAAATACATCTGTAGATGATTTTTGTATAATTCAATCAAGAAAAATAATGCAACAGACTAAATGCAGAAGCAAATATGTGACTCAACTACCTTCTACTAAAAAGCTTCACAAAAATGTTATTGCCTCATTGTGCATTCAAGACCACCTTGGGCTACAAAGTGAGCTCAAGGCCAGCCTGAACTGCATAGTAAGACTCTGTCTCAGACCAAAAAACAAAACAAAACAAAACAAAAAAGCTTAATGCCATACTTCTCCTATTTTATTTGGATAAAGTTACTTTTTATAAAACTGTATTCATGACCAGGCATGGTAGTACATACCTGTTATCACACAGTGCTCAGGAGGAAGCAAGAAGATTCCCCACATGTTCGAGGCCATCCTGGCTACATAACAAGTTCTAGGTCAGCCTGAGTTACACAGAGAAACTCTAATCCCTACCACACACACAAAACCAAAACAACAACAAAAAACATACCCTTAGCCTTCTAGTTTTATCTCAGTGAACCGCACTATCATTCACTGTAACCTCTGTCATCCATCATATCTTTTTCTACTTTTTTCATTGTCTTTTCTTTCTTTTTTTCTTTTTTTTTTTTCTTTGAAATACAGTCTCACTATGCAGTTCAGGCTGGCCTTGAACTCACTGTATAGCTCCAGATGGCTTCAAACTTGTAGCAATATTCCTGACTCTTTGGAGTGTAGGGATTATAGTCATGCACCACCACACCCAGCCCTTTTCTCATACCTAACCATTCAGCAAATCCTGACCATTTAACCTTTAAACTGCTCAGAAATCTATCCCTTTCCCAGAAGACATACTGTTATTTACTTATAATATTAATACATAAAATAAACACCTATTTTGATGTGAATGCAAAAGTTCTCATCAAGAAATACCTCATATTACATTTTAGCACTTAATGATATATCACAGATGAAAGCAAAAACTATCTTTGAACCCACTTCACTTCCTGGGGCATTATCTTAGTTAGCTCAGACACTAATAGGAAGGACTGCAGCAAGTTATATTCCTTGACTAGGAGTGGTGGCTCACACCCATAATCCCAGCACAGAGACTGAGGCAGGAGGATTCCCATGAGTTCAAGGTCAGCCTGGGCTACATAATGAGTTTTAGGCCAGCCTGAACTACATAGTGAGATACTATCTCCAAAGAAACAAAAAACAAATAATGACAACAACAAAAGTTATATCCCTTAACTTAAAAATACACTTGTCAAAACTGGTAAGGGCCAGGGATATAGCTCAGCATCACAGAGCCTGCCTGCCTGGCAAGTGTCGGGTCCTGAGTTTGATTCCTGGTTCCAAAAAGAAGAAAGAAAAAACAAACAACCAACAACAACTAAAAACACTAGTATAAAAAATGAGGAGGTGTGAACAATACTGTTAAAAAAAACAAAAAGCATTATGAGAAAACCACTGTGTTGAGCCAGTCACATAAACTAGTCTACTTAATTTTCACAAAAACCCCTGCAAGGATAAAGAAACAAGCTTAAAAGGCTATCATGTAACCATTGTGCAGTAAAAGGAGGCATCTGAACCCAGGACTACTCTATTTCAAATGTGACTGTTTTTAATACACCACCTGTATTTCTTAACTGAGCAGATGTATACTTAATACAAGCAACGAGGCAAAAACGAACAAAGGGTGACATGGTAAGTGTAAATTTTTAAAATTACAGTAAAAGACACATTATCCTTAATCCCTCTCAAAATACTTCCCCTTGCTTTGAATACATTTATCCAATCATTCTTTTTTTTTTCTGTACCAGGAATCTAACTCAGGACTTCACACTTGCTAAGCAGATGCTGCATCGCTGAGCTATATCACCCAACACCTATCCAATCATTCTTGGCACTTCCAGGTCATCTTTCAAGAAGGCCTTTGGAGATATGATCAAAAATACGATGAATGTTGCTGAGTACCATCCAATGGAAAGGCAGACTCCTAAAAACATTATAGGTGGGTCTTCATCTACCTTATTGAATAGACCTGGCACCATGCAACTTCTGGCTTTTCCCCAAAGTCAAAATGATCACAAAAGGTAAAAGTTTTTAACTGATTTAAGACATCAAGACAGTCATCAGGGTGCACAACTAAAGACATTCACAAAAAAGGACTTCCAGAACTGCTTCGGAAGGTGGCAAGAACAATGGAGAAGGGGCTGGGAATATAGCTCAGCTGCAGTGCCTGCCTGGCAAGGGTGAGGTTGTGAGTTCAATTCCCAGTACCGAAAAAAACAAAACAAACAATGGGAAGTACTCTGAGAGTGACTAATAACCGTATGTTTTTTACTGTAATGAATATTTTAAAATCTAAACACAGTGAAATTTTTTAATCACACTTTATCTGAGTTTACAGGCAACTTTTGCTGTATTAGACATAACCAAAGGCTATTTATGTCTTTTGAAACAAATTTTTAATATTGAAGATTCTCACCCAATTAAAATACACACCATATTTTTGGTTTTCACTTGCCTTGTTGATTGTTCAAAAGCATTTTAAGAATCCCAAATCACTCACTGTTTCAATAATAGTATCCAAAGCCAGACGTGGTGGTGCACGCCTTTAATCCCAGCACTCAGGAGGCTGAGGTAGGAGAAGCGCTGTGAGTTGGAGGCCAGGTTGGACTACAACACAAGCGCGAGGCCAGCCTGAGCTACATAGTACGAACTTGCCTCAAAAAACTAGGGCTGGGAGTTTGGCTCAGTGGCTTAAGCGCCTGTCTGGCAGGCGTGAGGCTGAGAGTTCGATCCCCAGTGCCGGAAAAAAAAAAAAAAAAAAAAAAAAAAGAATAGTATCCAAATACAATTCAAAATTAAATAATGATGAGTAGCCCACTTTACTCAAAGTAGTTTTCACACACAATTCTTTCCTTCTTTGTCATAAGAAACTCATCGAAATAATATTGACATCTTACAGGGGAAGAGGTAAGGCTCCCCCAGGCTCCCCCAGGTTAAGTAATACAAGCAAACTAAGAACTTGAGCCCATGTCTCTGACAATATAACCGATTCTTCCCATCTCACTATGCTGCTTCTCTGGTTTAAAGAGGGAACCAAGATAGTTCTTCCTTGTGACAATGAGTGAAGGAAAAAAAAAAAAAACTAAAGTTTAAAAACAAAATTGTTACAAAATTTAATCAAAATTCAAACTGGACCTGGTGGCACAGGCTTGTTATGCCAGCACTCTGGGAGGATGAGGCAGGAAGATCATTAGTTTGAGCCCAGTCTGCACAACTAAGCAAGGGGAACTTAGTCAATTTGGGAGATCCTTTCTCAAAATAAAAAATAAAAAATGGCCTGGAGATGTAGCTCAGTACAAAGCACCTGCGTAATGCCAAAAAACAAAAACAAAACAAAACAAAACCCCTATTTTGGACACACAACTGGTATGTCACATTAAACAGGACTAACCACTCCAATTTGAAATACTATGTACCTTCACATAGAGTATCACATCTGATTTAACTTTAATTTCATCTTTCATAAAATCACTAAATAAATATGAAAGCACTGAAATACTAAATATGAATTAACCTTGGAAGGGAAAATGAAAAAAATGACAGCAGTTAGGTCTAGATGGTAGAATTTTTCAAAGGGAAGAATTTCACATTTGAAATTTTTCCTTTAAATTGTTTTAATATAGTAACACCTTTTTAAAATGCCATTACACAGGGTTGAGGATATAACTCGGCAATCCAAGCACCTGCCTAGAAAGCAGGAGGTCCTAAATTTGATTCCCAGTACCAAAATGCCAATACACCTACCTCTACCATATGTGAGTATTAAATAGGAGATCTGAAATGATAGTTGACTGGCAAGTATAACTTTTTACTGCCTTGTTGGGGATTAAACCCAGGGCTGGCACATGCTAGGTAAGCACTCTACCAAACAGCTACATCCCTGGCCCCAAGCAGAACTTTTTAAAATACCAAATAACTCTCAGAATAATGAAGACCCTCTCTAATGAAACATGAATACTCAAAACTATTTCACTTCTCTATAAATCTTGCTAGAACAGGTGTCAAGAGGTGCTAAAATATTCTTATGTACTCAGGAGTCTGCTGATAAAAATTAGTTTTAAAAAATGGATCACTATGACTTGAAAACCTCATTTATAAAGATTTTTTTTACCAAAATACTACTTTAGGGCCGGGGATTTAACTCAGTGGCACGAGCACCTGCCTGGCATGTGTGAAGTTGTAAATTTAATCCCCGGTACCAATAAAATAAAATCTTACACAACCTTACATTTCAATTAAAAATATATATATATACTGCTTTGGCTGGGTATGGTGATGCATGCCTATAATCCCAGCACTCTCTAAGAGGCTAAGGCAGGAGGATAGCTGCAAGTTCAAGGCTACAGCCAGGGCTACAAAGTGAGTTCTAGGCCAGCCTGAACTACAGTGAAACTGTCTCAGACAAATAATAGTAATAGTAATAACAACACTGTTTTAATGAGGTTTACAACTAACAATTATTTTAAAAGCAAAAGCAGCTGGGTGCAGTGGCGCACGCCTGTAATCCCCACACTCAGGACGTTGAGGCAGGAGGATCGCGGCAAGTTCAAGACCAGCCTGGGCTACAAAGTGAGCTCAAAGCCAGCCTGAACTGCATAGTGAGACCCTGTCTCAAAAAAGACTAAAATAAATAAACAAAAGCAAAAGAAAAAACAAAAACAAATAAAAGTACTTTGTCAGGGCTGGGGATGTAGCTCAGTGGTAGAGTACCGGCCTACTAGCATGCATGATGTCCCACACAAAAAATTTAAAAATAAAAATGCCTAGTCAATTTAGTGAGTAATACAGTCTTCATTCTCATCTCAAAGACATTAAGACAGTTATCTTAAATTTTAGGTCAATATCTCGAATATTTTCTACCAGTTACCTTAAAATGGCACTAAAACGAATCCGTAAACGAGTTTTCAATTACTTACTATTGGAATTCAGAATTAAACAACAAAATTAAACAGCAAAACCTAAGCATGTTCAGCATTCAGAAGAATGGTTAATCTGATTAGACTAGCATCATGGCTTTAACAGCCTATCTACAAATGAATTAATTCTCTTTTACATTTTTGCACAAATTCTCCATCTTAACTTCTGAAAGAACTGTTTAAGCTCTCCAAACCTGAGACTGTTTCTACTAAAAAAGTATACTATGTCTAACATCCCACTTGTACTTTCACAAAATAAAATTTATAAACCAATGATTTGCTTTAACAAAAGTACAATAATGTATGACGTCACCAATTAAGAACCAGGCAATTCAAAACATAGGTTCATTATCTTTTCTCTTCTTCTGTAAGTCACTTTTACAGTACAGAAACAGCATTTAAAAAGATAAATATTTTTATTCCTCCCAGTTCTCTGACATATTTTAAAAATGAGTCATCCAAGCTGAGGGTATTAGTATTCCTAATATCCATTCAATGAACATGTATCTGCGTAACCACAATTATCACTACCACAGTTACTTCACCTACTAGTCTTTTTGTCTTAGCAAAGTATAAATACAAAACTACAGGAAAATTTAAAAGTATACGTTCTAAAATTCACTAGAGAAACTTCAGCACAAACCGAAATCAGCAAATGATTGAGAACAGATGTCACTACACCAACCCCAAAGGAAGATGAAGAAGGAATGTACTTACGTTTCAAAACAACGATCCACGTTGTCAGACATCAAAAGCAGCATACATAGCTGTTCAAGGGCAATTAGTTGCATGTCCCTTTCATCTCCCTGACCCATCTGTAGCCATTCCAGCAATGTATCTGGATCCACATCTGCCATGGTTTTTTTAAAAGTCTCTGCTTAAATTTAAAAAGGGGAATAGTTCTTTAAATATCTTCGATCGGTCAAGTTTAGTTTAACGTTTTTTTCTCACATTTATTAGAACCAAACTTTCGTGACGCTGTCCTAGGAATTAAGAAACTCCTAAATATGTCTGAACAAAGAGCTTAAAGCAATTTTCAAGTTTCCCGAATCTTTGGGTTGAACGTTCAGATATATTAAATAAAAACCAGTTTCGCACAATAGTATAAGCTGATTAGGTTGCAGCTTAACTAGAAACCAGAACTGTCTTGTCAAAGATAGTCAAACAAGCTTTGGATCGCACTACTGCTATCACTAATGTCTGCCAAAAGGCAAAAAACACCTACGAAAGGTTCTTTTTTTTTTTCCCCAACAAGCTTCTTCCCCTCTTGACCCAAAACTGATCTTCAGATAAAGGTTAACCCAGTCTTTCTAAAGAGACTAAGTTCTTTTGAGTTTCTCCTTTACCTCCAACTTGACAAATTCTGTCGATTTCTCAATTTACTTCCATTTTAAAGACACTCAAGTACAAACGATAATTACATACAGAAGTTATCTACGAATAAAAAGGAATTTTGGTAGCCTTGCCAACTCTTCTTAAAACTTTAAAGAAGAAATGCTAAAAGTAAGTGCAATGGACTAACAGGTTACAAATCAGAATACAGGCCAATCTACGGCCTTTTCTCCATCCCCACGGGTTCGGGCGGTTTAAAAAAAAAAAAATAGAGAATCTACCCCAGCAGTAAAGTCATCACAAACGCTCCTCGTAAGCGCCCTGACCAGAGGGCAGATTTGTGTCCCACGTAATCCAAGTGCAGCTGTGAGAACCAAGCGCCGGGTCGCCTTGGGCACCCAACGGCGGCGACCAGAGAGTCTGACCCATCAACCCGGGCACAGCCGAGTCCGACCGGGAGGCGCCGGCACTAAACCCCGCTAAGTTTGCTACCTGTGTGTCTCGGAGGAGGGGGAAGTTGTGGAGGAGAAGCAGCGAGCTTGCGTGCCCCAGACGAGGCCGCCGAGCCCGACGCCCGGAACTCTGAGGCCCGGTGGGACGTCCCTGGTTCCCGCCGGGAGGCGGACCCTTCTCAAGGGCACCGGGAGCCCGGCGTGGGCTCTGGCGCCGACAAGCCAGGCCCGGACGCCGACAAGGCCCGGGAAGGGAACAAAGGGGCCAAGCCGGGGAGTCAGGAGTAGCTCGGCAGACTTCACCCGGCGCCGGCGTCTCGTCCCCGCCCGCCGCGGGGCGTCGCGGATCCCAATCCCAGGCCCGGACCTTCCGATGGCCCGAAGCGCTCTGGCCCGCCCTTCCCACAGTCTCTCACCCAGCTAGTCCTCCCAAACTGCTCCGGTCCAGCTCCGAGCAGGCCGCGGGCAGAGCCAGGCCCGGCCGCGGCCCTCGAGTTCCCAGGAAGCCGCAGGCCGCGCAGGTCGAGCTGGGCAGGCGGCACAGGAAAAGCCGCGTCTCGTCCCTCCCCTTCCTCCGCGGGGGCCTGGTGACAGGGTAGCTAGGGCTTCTTCCTGAGAAGCGGCAGCCAGCGCAGGTCCGGCCCTGGCACGCGGCTCCTCAGGGCCTGCAGTTCAAAGGGAGGATCGCGAGCTGCAGCCGGCGGCGGCGAGGGAAGGCCGCGTCCATCGCGGCCCGGGAGGGGGAAGGGAGGCGAATCGAGCGAGCGCCGGGCGGGGAAGCTGCCGAGGGCAGCGGTGCCGGCGGAGGCGGAGCGACTGGGCTCTCCCGGCGGCGACCTGCGGGTGGCCACCTGGGGCGCTGCGGAGACCGCCGACCCGTGGCGCTGGGCGCCAACCGGAGGGCGCTGAGCGCTCTCCCCCCCGCGACCGCCGGCCCCTCGCTGAGGGTTTTCTAAGCTCCGCCCTGGAGCCCTTCTGGCTTCTCAGTCAACCCGAGCGCGCTCCCCAACACCCCGCGCTCACTGGTGCGCGCACGTCCGGCTTGTTCTGCGCCGCGTCGAGTGCCTCACGCGCTCCGTACTGGGGCTGCGGGCCAACCTGCACCGCGCGGCCACCGCGCTCCGCCGCGAGGCCAGTCCGCGTCCCCGTTCTCGTCCCTGTCCTCGTCCTCGCTCAGCGCGCGGAAGTGCGTCGCGTGAGGAAAAGCGCCTCCCTTTGGTCCTGGGTAGCAGACAGCCCTGCAATTCACCAGAATGAAATCCTCTCACAACTCTGGGAAGTAGGTACAGTGTGGTCGACTACGGTATTACCGCCATTGCACAAATCGAGGCTTTAGGGAAGTGCACATTCAGGACCGATGGCGTCCCCAGGACGAAGGAGCCCCGGAGTGGATGTTAGCTTCTTTTCCTGTGGTTTGTGGTCACAAGTACTTCATGGTTATTTTCTTCAAACTTACTTCACGCGCCTTGAAAATAAACTATGCCTGCTATAGGATGAACTTGGATGTAATTAACTGATTATAGGGGTTTTTTAAATCAAGAAATTGATTACCTGAGTTTGTGAGATAAGTCGAATTACCCCGGGCTCCTGCCGTATGTACGTTTTTTTTTTCATTCTTTAACCAAAAAATATTTCATGATAGTATTTGAGACGTGATCCCTTAATCAGAGGAGCTACATTTTTTATGGGGTTTTTTGTTTGTTTTTTTGTTTTGTCTTTTTAGAGTCTCACTACGCAGTTCAAACTGACCTTGAGCTCACTTTGTGACCCAGGCTGGTCTCAAACTCACAACGATCCTCCTGCCTCAGCCTCCCGAGTGCTGGGATTACAGGTGTGTGCCACCACCGGCTTTTAATGTATTCTTAAAGAATCAGTATTTAGGAAATTACAGACTTGCATTTCAAATAGCAGTGGGAACATTTACCACTATCACAGATAATAATAGGCCCCCAAAGTCTCCCATAACTAATTGAATCAAAAGCATATGATAGAAGTTGTAACTTTCTTATCACAAGTACAGCGCATGAGAATAATTTTTAGCTGTATGAGTTGCAGCTGCTAGGAAAATCTTCAAAGGAGGAAGTGGCAGAGCTTCCTTCTGGACGTTGAAAAGGCACAGAATGGTCACTGAAAAGAAAGGGAAAGACCAAAGGACGAGAGTCCTCAGCAAAGAACCAGTGTTAAGCAACAGGAGGGAGATAAAGTTTGGGCTATAGTATGAAGGACCTTTAGGCTATCAAATGAATGTAGAAACTAGGCTGAGCTAAGTAACAAATTCTTGACTAGAGTACTGGAAAAATCTAGATAAGTCTTCAGAGGACTTAACTAGCTGCATAGACAAGAGATTAGCTGGGAGTTGATGAAATGCTCTAACAGTGGAGAAAAGGAAGGCACAGATATTGACAACAAGGACAGAGAAGAGGTAAATATAAAAACATTTTAAAAGAAGATATATTAGGACCTGAGAATATAGCTCAGAAGTAGAGCACTTGCCTAGCACAAGACCCTAGTTCCATTCTTGGTGCTACCAAAAAAAAAAGTCAGAAATTAAATTATTTTTTTAACCCTTAGCTTCTTGGAAGCCAGGGGAATTCTGATGCTATTAACAGAAAATAGAAAAGTTAAGAAAAGTGACCTAAAGTCTTAGGTATATTTCTGTGTATTCCCGCACCATCTCTACCTACACTTCTCATTTCCCAAGATTAAAAATAATACTATGCTTAAAAAAAAAATGCTGTGGCTTTTTTTTTTTTCTTTTTCTTTTTCTTTTTTGGTGGTGGTGGTACTAGGGATTGAACTCAAGGCCTTCCCACTAAGCTACATTCTCAGTCTTTTTTTTTTTTGTCTTTTTGAGACAGTGTCTCGCTATGCCATTCAGGCTGGCCTTGAGCTCACTTTGTAACCCAGGCTGGTCTCAAACTCACAACCATCCTCCTGCCTCAGCCTCCCCGGTGCTGGGATTCCAGACTTGTGCCACCACACCCAGCTCATAAATTTAATTTTTTTTTTTTTTTTTTTTTAACCAGGGATCGAACGCACAACCTCGCACCTGCCAGGGAGGTGCTTATGCCACTAAGCTAAATCCCTGGCCTTTTATTTAAATTTTTAATGTTGTGGTGGTGCACGCCTTTAATCCCAGCACTCAGGAGGCTGAGGTAGGAAGAGCATTGTGAGTTCGAGGCTGGTTTGGGCTACAACTCGAGTGCAAGACCGACCTGAGCTATATAGTGCACCCAGCCTCTAAAAACTAGGGCCAGGAGCTGGCTCAGTGGCTTAAGCGCCCGCCCTGGCAGGTGCAAGGTGGTGAGTTCGATCCCTGGTGCCGCCAAAAAAATAAATAAATAAAATAAATAAATTTTTAATGTTGCAGCAGTGTCTTGATAAGTCAGTAAGGTTCCCAGACTGGACTTGACTTTAAGATTCTCCTGCTTCAGCTTCTGTGAGGACGGGAATTACAGGTGTGCTTTTTAAAAGATTTATTATGATGCATATTTTTGTTGTTGTTCTGGAGATTAAAAAACAACTTTCACCTTGTACATGCTAAGCGTGATCTCTACCACTAAGCTATATGAGCCCCTATGACATTGTTATCCGTGTGTGTGTGTGTGTGTGTGTGTGTGCACGCGCACGCGCTAGAAATTAAACTCAGAGACTCCATCATGCCAGGCAAGTACTCTACCACTGAGCTACACCCCCAGTCCAGGTTTTTTTGTTTTGTTTTGTTTTA